>PVJO010004019.1:9053-114932 GCA_004026905.1 Hystrix cristata
CTCCCTCTTCCCCCCTCCCCTCTGCACCCTCCCTCCCTATTTACAGCAGGTTCATTCATCATTTTCCATATTTTCCCATTCCCCTCTCTCCCCTGTTGCCTTTCTGCTTTTCCCTTTCTTTCCTTCTAGTACTCCTCTCCTCTGCACACCATCCTCCTTTTATATAATATCTATTGCACCTCTTTGTCCTTATTTACAATTATGGTCTCTCATATCAGAGAAACAATTCGATGTGTGCTCATGAGTGTCTGATTTATTTCACTTAAGAGTATGTTCTCAAGAAACATCCATTTATATATGAATGACTCTAGTTTATCCTTTTTTATGGCAGTGTAGTACTCCATAGTGTATACCACTTTTTAAAAATGTTGATAGAGGGCCTTGCTTGGTTGCTCACTTTGGCCTCCACCTTCTGGTCCTCCTGTCTCATCTCTGGAGTAGCTGTTATAGGTGTGTCATTACACCTTGGTAAATCACTGTGAGTGTGTGTGTGTGCATGCGCGCCATTCTGGGGATTGAATCCAGGGTCTCACTCATGCTAGGCAAGCATTCCTACAGCACAGGGCTACACCCCCAGCCCATTCTTTGTGGTTGGTACTGTACATACTTGTGTTGTTGCACTTTTATTTTTATCATTTTTAATTTTTGTTTCCCGGTACAGTGAAACCACTTGTTAACAGGAACTTACTGGTTTTGAATATGCTAGGACTTTTTGTTGGATTTAATTGAAACATACTGTGGTATTTGATTGCTTAGATGAAAGTATTACATGTCTATATAAAGAACTATTAGTAACACTTGTTAATATTTAATGAAGTGTTTCTCTATGTTTGGATTATGCTAATTTTCACACCAATCCTGTTATAAGTAACTCATTTTTAGAGAGAAGGAAACATGGACAGGAAGTTAAGTAACTTCACTCAACATTAAACAGTTACCAAGTATTAAAGCCAGGAACTCATTTTTTTTTGCTAGTGTGTAATCTCAAATTAATACCCTCTGCTTTGTGTTCGTTGGGGGCACCTAAGTGGTAAATTGTAAATAAATGATCAGTGAATAGGCTCAGTATTCCAAAATTTAAAAGACCAGAAGTGCAGTAACTATAAATACAGGTATGTAGTAAAATTTTGGGCCATCTCTAGACAGACGTAGTAAAAAGATACTTAAGAATTCTGGGGCTGGGGATTTAGCTCAGTGATTAGAGTGCTTGCCTTGTAAGCACAAGGGCCTGAGTTCGATCCCCGGCACCACCAAAAAAAAAAAAAAAAAAAAGAATTCTGAGTCACGTGTGGTGGCACATGTCTGTAATCCTAGCACTTGGGAGGCCAAGGCAGGAGGCCAGTTTGGGCTACATAAAGAGACCCTGTCTCACTAAACCCAAAAAACCCACAAAAACAAAACAAAAAACCCCCCTGATTTAAGACATTTTCAAACTGTGTAGTTTGAATTGGTAATATGTGGTTCAAAAATAAGTCACACTCACCGTCTTCCCTGCTGTCAAACTCACAGTGTTAACTAACCACTTATACTAGTACTATGGATTTCTTTTTTTTTCTTTTTGTGGATAGATATAAATAAATATGAATCATTATTCTCTGAAGCAACGTGTAGTAAACTGTTTGCTTTATTTTTCACTTGTTTCCTTTAACATATTTTGGAGATTATTTCAAAACTTTATGACAGCTACATGGTATTTTGGTTGGACAGGCCATAGATGATTTTTTTTTTTTTTCTCCCGAGCTGGGTATCGAATTTGGGGACTTTTGCTTGCAAGGCAGGCACTCTAACCGCTGGGCTAAATTCCCAGCCCCGGGCCAGAGATGATTTAACTAGACCACTAAGACTGGGATGGTTGTGTAAAATTTTCACAAATTACTTGTAGTATTTTATTTGTTTGTTTGTTTTTTGAGACGAGGTCTTGCTATATAGTTTAGGCTGGCCTTGAACTCACTATGTAGCTCAAGCTTGCTTTCACCTCATGGTGATCCTCCTGCCTCAGCCTCCTGAGTGCTGGGATTACAGGTGTGTGCCACCACACCTGGCACTTGTAGCTTTTTAAAAGATTTTGTTCTTAAAAGTGTGAGTAGCCAGCCTTGCTGCTTCTACCGTATTGCCTTTTTTATGGTTGCAAATACTAGCAGTTGTACAAAATTTAGAATCTAAAATTTTTATATTTTGGTTTATTATTTCATGGCTTTCGTTTAAATTTAAGATTGGGGTCATAGGATGCTTTAAACTTGGTTGTTTTGTTTTAAAAGAGACAGGGTCTTGCTTTGTATTCTTGCCAACCTCTTGCCTCAGCCTCCCATGTGCTGGGATCATAAGCATACACCCACCACACTGGATTTGAGATATAGGGATTACACTCCCCCTTTTTTGTACTCACGTTTGTGTATATACCCACTGTGAGAGTGAAGAGCCTGGCATGTAATAGATGTTTGCTAAATATTTGTGAAGTGAGTAAGTTGCTGAGAACATTTCATTGAACTATATAGTTGTAAATTTTGTGGTATTTACTAGGAGGGAAAACCCACAGGATGAAGATAATGTATCAGGAGCATGCTATTTACTCTTCTTCAACCCCTCATTTGATACTGGAATAAAACCAAACCTAACAGATTTTATTTTATTAAAAATAATTTATCGTGGTTGGGGATTTAGCTCAGTGGTCGAATGCTTGCCTAGCAAGTACAAGGCCTTGAATTCAATCCCCAGCACCCAAAAATTAAAAAAAAAAATTATCAACCAGATGGAGTGGTGCACGACTGTAATCCCAACACTGGGGAGGCTGAGGCAGGAGCACCATAAGTTCAAGGCCAGCCTGGGCTACATAGTGAGTTCACACTTAGCCTGAACTACCTAGTAACATCCTGTCTCAAAAAAAAAAAAAAAAATCCAAAACCTCCCCTTCCCACCCAGGGAAATGGTGTGTCAGAAAAATCACAATTCAATGAAAATGAACTGATGCTTGTGACAAATGCTTTTTCTCCCTTCAAAAAGAATAATTTTATGAAGAACCCTTAGTAATTAGGCAGTACTAGAATAAACTAAAAATAAAAGCAGAGCTCCATATTATGTGTTATAAATCAAGTATATAAGAAAGTACTTTGAAAAAGTACAAATGTCTTAAAATAATGATTTTTGGCTAATGATTTATTGGCAACTCTTTTGTAGCCCAGGCTGGCCTCACACTCCTGACACTCTTCCTGCCTCAGCCTTCCCAGGTCTAGGACTACAGGCATGTACCACCACCCCTGGCTTTGGCAGCTTTTTCTTTTTATTCTTTAAAAATTACTCAGAAAACATTATACAGTGGGTGGTTTTAGTTTTACTACAATTAAGTTTCGCAAATGAATTTTTTTCTCTGTGCGGTACTTAATTTTGAGTCAGAGTCAGGCTGAGTTACGCAGACTGGCTTTGAATGTGTGATCTGCCTGCCTCAGTCTCCAGAGTAGTTGGGATTACAATTCGACACCACACCTAGTTTCATTTTTTAATGGTATTACGTTTATGAGATACTATTCTTTCTTAAATTTCACTGAAAGAATAGAATAGTAAAACATTATTTTAGACAAAATAGTTCTCTACCCAGTCTGTCCAGTCCAGCTTTCCAGAAACAAGCACTTTAAACTTTACTGATACATATTTCATCATTTTAAAATAAAAGTCTTAGTTGGGTATGGTAGTACACATCTGTAATCCCAGCACTCCGGGAAGCTGAGGCAGGAGTATCACAAGTTGAAGTCCAGCCTGGGCAACTTACTGATTTAGTGAAACCCTGTGTGAAAAAAAAAGATCCAGGATGTAATGCAGCTCTCAGTAGGTCCTGGGCCCAATCCCCAGTATCATGATCGATCGATCAGTCAATGAATAGATAGATGGATGGTTTTATACCACTATTTCTGTGGCAGTGTTGAACATTACTTTTTGACTTAGGCTTGTAGAAGGCTTATGAAACTTCTTCCATTTCTCGTTGTATATCACTAATTAGTCAAGTCATTCATTTTTACATTATTACTACCATGTAAATAGTAGTTCCTAAAAGTACCCTGTGATTTTTATTACCTTTTTCCATACTTTTTCTTAGAGTTGTCTCCTGTTTATTTATTTATTTTTTTGAGACAGTATAGTCCAGGTTGGCTTTGAACTCCCTATGTAGCCCAGCGTAGCCTCAAATTTAAAGCAGTTCTCCTGCTTCAGTCTCCCCAGGGCTAGGATCATGGGTGTGCGTCACCACATCTGGTTTATCTCCTCTTTAAAATGTGCCTAGTTTTCTATGTATGTATTGCCATATTTCCATGAGGTCCTCCAACTGGCAGGGTTTTTAAGCTCTCAAGCACATCTACTAGTTTTGCCTTGTTTTGTGTATGTATGGAGAGAGAGGGACAACTTTCCTTCTGGAGCTTATCCAATCCTCTCTTCTGATCTAGACTTCTTGAGATGACTATAGAGTTGCTTTTTTTTTTTTTTTTTTTTTTTTTTTTTTTTTTTTTTTTTTTTTTTTTTTTTTTTTTTTTTTTTTTTTTTTTTTTTTTTTTTTTTTTTTTTTTTTTTTGGGTGCTGGGCCTTTTGCTTGCTAGGCAAGTACTATAACCACTGAGCTAAATGCCCAGCCCCTCAGAATTGGTTTTTTACTGGATCCTTTCTTGGCTTACTTCCTTATTTTGCCCAAAATATCTTGTCTAATTGATCACAGTAAAATTGGATAGGAGGCAGATTTTAGGAATTTGAATCCTTGTCTTTTATTCTCATATTTGATTGGTAGTTTGGAAACAAATTTCCATTAACATTTTGAATTTTCTTGACTTTCAGAGTTGCTTTTGAAGAACTTCTTGCTGTTCTTTTTTTTTTTTTGATATGTGTGATTTGAATTTTTTTCTACTATTTTTTATTTATCCTGATTGTCTTAGTTAGGTTTTCAGAGAACCAGTGGTTGTAAAAGAGCAGATTTAATAGGGGACATTTATAGATTACAATATTCACCCAGAAGCCAAATGCAGAAGGTGCCGAATGTCCATCTAGGTACTGGAGACCCAAAAAATCCATTTGAGGGCTGGGAGCCAACAGCACTGTCCCATGTACGTCCGTGTCTGCACATGATGGCTGAAAAGATCTTCCCTGGAACCAGGATATGATGCTCGCAGCAGAGATGACAACCAGAGCTCCTCCGAAGCAATAGCAGCCATCCTCGATGACAGCAAGACCTCGAGTTCCGCTCTCGACAAGGACAGCTGAGTTCCTTTCAGAAGAACCAGCCACAGCAGAGCTTCTCCTGGGAAACAGCCTGCTAACGCTACAGCTCCCACTCTGCCTTATGTTGCATCAGCAACAGCCCTCAGGTGGATCGCGTATGCCCAGCATCACACCAACTCAGTCCAGCTGGGCGTTATGGCTTAAGTTGACCACATTAGGTGCACCACACTGATGTTCTCCAATATAAAAATGTGTAGTTTGCTAGGCATGGAGCGAATAATTTTAATTCATAGATTACCATTTCTCAATAGAAGAGGTACTGCAGTCATGCACATGACCCCAGACATTTCCAAATACGGCCCCTCCTCCTTCCCCAGGCAGCACCAAACTTTCTAGAGGTCCCAGGTCCTTAGGGTGCTTCTGCTCTAGAGATGTTGAACCACCTGCTGATCTTAAAATTTTCTTTTCTCATTTTTTTTCCCTCTTTTTGGTCTGTTTTCTGAAGTATTTTAACTTTTTAATACTGTTACCTAAAACTTAAATTTGTAAAAGCATTTTCTTCTGAACTTAAAAAAAATGGTATTCTGAAGGCAGGTATGGTGGTACATACCAGTAATCCTGGCTATTTCCAAGGCAGGAGGATTGCAAATTTAAGGCCACCTGGGCAATTTAGTGAGACTCTGTCTCAAAATTAAAAAGGGAGGGGTTGTAGTTCAATAGTAGAACACCTTGGGGTTCTGTCAACCCAGTACTGGAAGAAAAAGGGTATGGGATTTTTTTGAGCATAGTGCAGTTTTTGTTAAAATTATCTTTGCCTGAAATACTGGCTACCTGTGAGTTCCTTTTTTTATATTTCCTTCATGTCACATGCTTTCCTCAGTTATCATTGATAGCTGGAGAGCTGAGGTAGGAAGACTGCAAAGTTCCAGGCCAGCCTGGGCAATTAGGGAGGAGACCTTATCTCAAAATAAAATTTAAAAAGGTAAGGTGGATGTACCTCAGTGTTAGTGTGCTTGCCTACTATAGACAAGACTGGATTCAATCCCCATTTCTGTGGGCTGTGGGGAGAATGAGGTACTGTAAGGCCCCATAGTAGTTACAAGATTTGGCTGTTTTCTTAAATGCAAACTAATTTTTTCCATTCTTCATATGCCCTAATTTTTTTAAAAAAAAAAAGATCACTGAGAGTGATTTTTAAATCATTTCTGTCTTGGTATGCCTGTGGGTTTGTTTTATTAATTCTTGTTATTTATAATTGTTCTCCGAGATTTCTTGAACACCTTTGTAGACTTCTGTTGGTCTCAGATGTCCGTTCTTGTGCTATCTTTTAGGGGTTACCCACAGGATAATACTTTATCTACTGAACTTTTTGGAGTTTGGTTTCTTCATCTCCTGTGAATAACTGGGTCTATTTGCAATTCCTTTTTTTTTTTTTTTTTTTTTTTTTTTTTTTTTTTTTTTTTTTTTTTTTTTTTTTTGAGACAGGGTCTTGCTATATAGTCCCACCTGGCCTTGAACTCACTGTGTAGCCCAGGCTGGCCTCAAACTTGTGGCAGTCCTCCTGCCTCAGCTTCCCAAGTGCTGGGATTACAGATGTGTGTCACCACATCCAGCTACAATTTCTTTCTTATATCTCCATTGGTGTGTGGTAAGTTTCTCTATAGATTCTTTTACTTTTTTTTATATGTTTCACTTTATCCATTTTTAAAATACAACTAGTTCGTGTGTGTGTGTGTGTCCTGTACAGGAAACCCTCTTTACCAGCAAATTTTCCTTCTAGGAACGTGGTTCTAGGTTTTGCAGTATGTCTATGATCCAGCATGAATTAATTTTTTCTTCAATATTTTATAGTGGTAAAATACCTATAAAATTAGTGTCTCATCCATTTTTAAGGGTATACTTTAGTGGTATTAGTCTCTGTACTTCATATACCTGAGTTCATTGTAGTATTTATCTTTCTGTGATCGGATTGTTTGTTTACGCTCAGCATTAAATCCTCAGAGTTCATCCATGTCATAGGTAGCATGTGAAAATTTCCCTTTTCAGGCTGAATAATATTCCATTATATTCATGTATCACATTTTGTTTATCTGTTCCTCTGTTACTGGGCATTTGGGTTGTTTTTACAATTTAACTATTGTAAATAATGTTGCCGTGAATATGGGTATATAAATACCTCCTTGAAATGCTGCCTTCAGTTCCTTTGGTATAACTGCTGTGTACTTGATAATGAAATTGATAAATTCATTGCTTCTTCCCTTTTTCATCTGGTATAGTGCATTTCTCAGAATTTGAGTTCAGGTCATTCAATTATGACTGATTGTTAATTTTAACACTTTTTTTTAAATTATAAGAATGCATGAATTTTTGGTGGAGAGTTTCACATGACTGCTGATCATGAATCTGACTCATTAATTTCAACACTAGCATCCAGAGTTACTAGTTAGTTATAGACCTTCAACTCTCTCAGATCTGTCAGTGACTCAGTGTATGTCTTTACTTTCTACCTAACAGAAAAAAATTGAATCCCATCAGATAGAGAGTTCTTTATATTTTTGCTACCAAATCTACATATTGTGTATATGCATGTTTCCCTTTCTCATAGTGCTACTTTTAAAATGAGAAAGACCTTTCTGTTCTTAGAAGGCATATCGCTCCCAGTAGTTTGTTGGTTTACTCATTTGATTCAGTACCTCCTGTGGTACCATGTGCTGTAAACAAGATAAAGTCTTTACCCTGTTGGAGCTTAAGTTCTAGTGGGTAGAGAAAGAAAATGTCAGATGGTGATAAGTGTTGTAGAGAAGATTGCTAAGTACTGGGTTAATATGTGAGAGATGCTGTTTAAGAAGGGTCCCTGGGGAAGAACTTTCTTCTGAAGATGAGATTATCTTTTTCTTGCATCTTCCATTTCTGCCTTCTTTGTGAATAGGATATTTTTTGGTTTACCATTTTTGGTGGTTGCCCTGGGAATTACAGTTAACATTTTTATTTACAACAATGCAGTTTGGATTAATACCAGTTGAATTACAATCATTTATAAAAACTTTGCTCTTTGTGCTATTATCTTACAAATTACATCTATCCATTTATACATAGCCACTAGGTTTCTAATTACTGCTTAATGCAATTGTCTTTTAAATCAGGAAGAAAAACTTAACAGAAATGCCTTTTTTTTTTTTTTTTTTTTTTTGGTGCTGGGGATCGAACTCAGGGCCTTGTGCTTTCGAGGCAAGCACTCTAACCACTGAACTAAATCCCCAGCCCCCAGAAATACATTTCTACTGTCTTTTATGGAGGACTATGAAGTTACCTTCACTGGTGCTCTTTAGTTTTTGTGAGGATTTGAATTACTGACTGGTCATTACAGCTTGTATTTATTATTATTATTATTATTGGTTTTTTTTAGTGCTGGGGATCAAACTCAGGGTCTTGTGCTTCCTAGGCAAGCACTCTAACCACTGAACTAAATCCCCAGCTGATTCTTTTTTTTTTTTTTTTTTTTTTTTTGAGACAGTGTCTGGCTGTGCAGCATGCTGGCCTTGAACTCACTGTGTAGCCCAGGGTGACCTCAAACTTGCAGCTCTCGTCCTGCCTCGGCCTCCCCAGTGCTGGGATTACAGGAGTCTGCCACCATGCCCAGCTCCCCAGCTGATTCTTTTAGAGAAAGTCTACTAGAAGCAAGTGTTTTCAAGTTGTGTTTTATCTGGGGATATTTTAAATTTTTCCTTCATTTTTGAAAGGTAGTTTTGTTGGATTTTTTGGGGGAGTACTGAGGTTCAAATTCAGGGCCTTACGCTTGCTAGGCAAGCGCTCTACCACTTGAGCTAAATCCCCAACCCCAAGTTTTGTTGGATATTGATAATCGTTTTCCTTTCAGCACTTTGAATGTATCATCTCACTCTATCATGGTTTCTGACAGGAATTCAGCTATTTATCTTATGAAGATTTTTTGTCTGCAGTGAGTCACTTCTCTCTTATGTCTTCAAGAATTCCTTTTTCATTGGCTTTTGACAGTTTCAGTATGGTATGTCATGGTGTGAATCTTGTTGCGTTTATCCGGCTTGTAATACATTGAGCTTCGTTTTTGTTCGTCTGTTTGCTTTTTGAGACAGGGTCTTACTGTGTAGTTTAGGCTGGCCTTGAGCATGCTATGTAGCCCAGGCTGGCCTCGAACTTGCGGCAATCTTCCTGCCTCTGCTTCCCAAGTCTGGGATTACAGGTGTGCACCACCACGCCTGGTCATTGAGCTTCTTAAATGTGTAAATTAATGTTTTTAATCACATTTTTTGACATTTTGGCCATTAATTTCTTCAGATAGTCTTCTGTCATTTTCTGTTTACTTCCTTTATTCCTACTACACATAAATTAGTGTATTTGATGGTGTCCCACAGGTTTCTGAGGTTTATTCATTTTTCTTCTTCTGTTTCTTAGAATACATAATCTCAATTGATCGATTTTGAAATTGGTCGATTCCTTCTTCTACTTGCTTATATCTGTTGTTGAGCCCCTCTTTTGAGTTGGGTTTTTTGGTTTTGTTTGGTTTTTTGGTTTTTGTTTTTTTGAGACAGGTCATGCTTTGTATTCCATTCTGGCTTTGACCTCATTGTGTAGCCTAGGCTGGCCTTGAACTTGCTGCAATTCTCCGGCCTCAGCCTCCCAAATCCTGAGATTAAAGACATGTGCCGTTCATTTGAGTTTTTAATTTGTATTTTACTTTTCAATTCTAGAATTTTTACTTGGTCCTTTTTCATACTTAAGTCTTAGTTTGATAAGTTCAGTGTTTGGGCTTTGTTAGAAACTATTTATATTGACTCTGTTTTCTCCCTGTGTGTATGCCATACTTGTTTCTCGCATGACTAGTAATTTTTTTTGTTGAGTAATGGAGTTGTTGGGGGGCAGTGCTGGAGAATAGAACCCAGCACCTTCTACCTGGTAGACAAGCACTGTACCACTAAGCTTCACCCCGTCTCTCCCTCTCCCTTCCTCTCCATCTTCCTCTCTCCACCCCCACCCCGTGTGTGCATGTGTGTGTGTAAATACTGTGGTAACTGGAAATGAAATTCTCCTCCTCCTCAGGATTATTTATTATTTATTGTTTGTTTTTGAAACTAATTCTGCAGTTAGCTTAATGGGCGGAGAAGCTAATGAATAAGCAGAGATTTCCTTGGATGCCTGGAATATAAAAGTCTTCCAGTCTTTGCCAAGGGGTTTTAAGTTTGTGTTGTGGCTTCAGTATTCAGCCAGGCAGTTTACAACTATACCTTAGTTTTAGTTTCCTGCTTGTTGGCCAGAGGTGAGAGTTTAGGACTTTCTCTGGTCTTTCTAGAGGAAGTACATAATGCTACACATAAGCATGACCTTCCAGAATTCCAGAGTATGTTGGAACTTTGGGAGCTGTTATAAACATCTCATTTCTCTCTCTTTTTTTTTTTTAGTGCTGGGGCTCGAACTTGGGGCCTTGTGCTCGCTAGGCAAGCACTGTACCACTGAGCTAAGTCCCCAACTCATTTCTCAACATTTTGTTTTGATTAAACTTTTCAGTCTTTGTTTATCCCAGGTATTGTCTATTACCTTAGGCAGCCGAGATGTTGGGCCATTGCCTCTGATTGTTTTTGACTCAAGGTATCCACAGAAGAGCCTGCTTGCAGTGGATGACTTCAGTTGCAGGTCAGGTAAAGGCAGTTTTGTTAGTACAGTCTTCTAGGGAACCACCACACCTGTCAGATAAGGACAAGTCCTTGGGATTGGGGCTTTGGAGGAGCCCCAGCTCTGTTCTGTGCTCCCATTAGTGCCTGGTAGTTTTCACTGTTATTGTGGGTTTTTGGTTTTCATGGTGTGGAACGAGGAAGGAATAAAATGGTAATTTAGCAAGGTAAATGCTACAAGCTTCTTGTATTTACCAAGATTCACCTGTATTTGTTGAATAAACGCTCCTCAGATTGCCTCAGTCTTTTGGTTAATTTGTACAGTTCTGTAATTATTACAGTTTTTGGCAGTGTGCTGTGTTGCTCTCATAAAGGAGAGGATTTTAGAGGTCTTTGCTGTGCCATTTTTACTGACATTACTCTGTTTTCCTTACTATAAAAGCAAGGATAGGAGATACACCATCCATTAGTAAGGATGTGTGAGTTCCTTCTCCAAGCTTAGAGACCTCAAAGAACCATAGTGTTTCATGGTCTTTTATGGAATGGTTAATCAGGAGGGCCCACAAGAAGAGACACAGGGGAGGCTCAAGAAAACAAGTTTATTCTGAGGTTGTGCTGACAGGTGGCACAACATGCCATGCTGGGCCTTCTAGGGTAGTCAGGAGGAGAAGACAGGAAGGGAAAGGAGGGCAGAGCCTTTATTGGGGTTTCCATAAAAAAGGTAAGGCAAGTAAGTGTAGGATAAATAGTTTACGATTGGCTAGTCTGGATAATTTTGGAGAGCTCCAGGTAGGGATGGTTCCTGGTTGTCTAATACTTGGCACTAGAATGATGAAGGCAGAGGAATATTGCCACCTGATGGAAGGTATGACCCTGGAATGGTTAGTTTCAAAGGCAGGCTTCCTACTGAGTCCTTGCCATCTCTTAAGAATTGACTAGCACAGAGAGGGGATAATCTCCCTAGCCAGAAAGGTGTTTTAAGATGTCAAAGAATAATACACAATATTATTGTGAATAATACACAATAATACACAGGAGAAAGAATATATATACACAATATATTGAGAGTTAAAGATTTTTAGGTTAATAAGTTTGTGTCCTTATTCCATTTTTCAGGGTTTTAATTCTTTCGTCACGTGCCAGCCTTAACTTTGGCATAACAGATGTGTCCAGATAGAGAATTTGACTGTCTTTGGCACTCTGCTACTTGTTCTTGTCATTCTATCCTTGGCTTGGTCCTTAGCCTTTTCTGGCCTCTTGCTGCTAGAGATGAATGTCTTTTTATGCTACCAAAGAATCTTCTGGGTTTCTCATTTCATTTTTTATTACCTGTTACTCATACTTGTATTTTTTCATAGGGTCAGTTGCCTTTAGCAACAGCAACCTGATTTCACAGTCCTGTACAGTAATTGTCATTTTCCTCCTGTTTTAAAAATGCCTGATACATTGCACCCTCTAGTGAAGAGGTTGGCAAACTATGGCTTGCAGGCCAAATACATTCCAGAGCATGCCTTTGTGGTGGCCCATTTTTTAAAGAGATGCAAAACAAAACAATAAAGGAGCCTATGAAATGATGCAAAGCCCAAGTAAGATCTTTACTACATGACCCTTTATAGAAAAGGTTTGCCAACTTCTACATCCCCTTCCACTAGAAAACTGCCTCGTTGACCAGCAGTGAAAGTTTTATCACTTGCCCTGTCACTTTGTGCTGGGGCACTCTGTGTTCTACTAACTACCAGTAATGGGGTCCTCTTTGTCACCTGGGTGGTTAGATGGATGGTGACCCAGCTCCACAGTTTCACTTGAAGGCCTGCTTCCTAAACCATCCTCTTGTCAGTGGTTGCAAGTTGGGTACCTTAGGGTGGTTAACTGAGACAGCTGTTGGCATATAAGAACTTTGTTAGAGAATACTCTTAGAATCAACATCTGTGAACAGGAACAGAAGGGAAAAATTGGGCTGTGATGCAATATTGACAGAAAATTCATTTGACCCCAGTTAGTAACTTTGTAGCTGCTGTAGCTGTCAGAGTTGTCCTAAGTTGGGCAAGGAGCTAGGCCCCTTTGCTCCTGTTTTATCAGTCTTTGCATGAAGGCCGCTTGGCAAGGCAGCTGAATTTAGCTGAGGCAATTCCTGAAGAGAACCAACAGCTGAGGGCTGTTTTGAAGTAGCTCTCCCAGCAGCTGGACAATGAATCCTTCATTCCAGAAGGGGAATTTGGGCAGTACATCACAGTGTCTGCTACATGTATTCTCATATGATTTCTTCTAATTATTTATTTTTCATTTTAAAAAAAAATCATGACTTTAAAAAATGAATTAGTTTTTCTTATGGGAAATCTGAAACATGATTCAAAGTTCTGTGCATCTTAACTAATAAAATACAGTTCTCCTTAAGGCGTTTTTGAAAAAATATTTTTGTTTTGATGTGTGTAAAGGAGTTAACTATTTTATTTTATGGTACTAGAAATGTCATTTTAGAGTCCTGAAATCTAATCATAGGGATTGAAATGTGTAGCTAAGCAGATCTGAAAACATCTAATTCAGCTCTCATTTGGCATGGGGAAGCTGAAAACAAGAGAGATGAAGGGCTATAAGCTAATGACAAGTGAGGACTGAAACATAGATCTGCAAACATCCAAGGTAGTGCCTTTTATTAATACCTATTCCTTCGGTTAATTTTTAAATTTTTATTTGTATTAATATATGTTTGCAATACCCATTGATCAGATTTATTGTGGGAAGTTGACTCGCATACGTAACACATAATTCTTACTATATCCTCTTCCCCTCTCCTCCCTTCCCCTTCTCTCCATCTCTTGGTAATTAATTTCTTAATAGTTTCTAAGACAGTATTCAAGTTCTGAAACTGAGCAAGAAGGTTTTTTTTTTTTTTTTTAAATGGCCTTTAAAGTCATGTTTTTGCTCCCAGGAACAGTGTTTAACAATATGCAGATGTTTTAATAACTACCATAATATGTCTCCTGGAGACAGATGAATCTCTAGACAGATGAATCAAATTTATTTTTAACCTTCCTGGAAGATGATTCCACGGTTAACTTCGGAAACTTCTTCCTAATGACTGAGTTATCAGGTAATGGAAACTCTTCACTATTAATTTGCTGGCAGGATCATACGATGAATATGATTTTCAGATGAAGTCAAGGTGCTCTAGAATTTTAAAAATTGTATCCTAGTTTCATTGGTGGATTATCTTAAACATATTTTAGATCATCAGTATCATTATTGTCACTTGACTTTGGGGTCAGAATTCACATTTATATTTATGTTTGTAATGATGCCAAGCAGTACTAGAGTTTTTTGGTTTGTTGGTTTGTTTTTTTTTTTGAGGCAGGGTCTTGCTATGTAGTCTGTGCTAGTTTGAACTTACTATGTAGCCCAGGCTGGCCTTGAATTTGTGGTGATCTTCCTGCCTCATCCTCCTGAGGGCTGAGATTACAGGCTTGTGTCACCACATCTGGCTCATTCCTTTAAATATATAACTTGTTATATTTTATTTGGAAGTTTTGTTTTTAGGGTTTTTTTTTGTTTTACATTTATATAAGATCTATATGCATACAGAATTTATTTCTATGTTTACATTGTATATTGGCATAGATTTAATTTAAGATTAAAATAATTTACATAAATATGTAAAACTCAAGAATATTCCTGTTTTATAAAGGGTCTAATTTTAGTATATGTGCTGCCGAAGCGAGCACTATAGGGGGTCTATATATTCTAAAAGTTTGAGAATCTGTCTCTGGAGTTTTCAATTAGTTTATGGAAGTCGATGTTAGATCACCTGATAGTTCCCACTTAAAATAATGAAATTCTTTAAAGAATATAGCAATCATACTTTATGTGTGTATGTTTGTAGGCAACAAAAGAGGGAAAGATAAAATCTCTTTAGAATAGTATTTTAAATTATAACAGTAGGAATTTTTTTCTTAATAAAGTATCTGGTGCCATAGGCTTCTAGGAAGAAATACAAATAATTTTAGTCTTTAAAGATTTACTTCCTCTCATGTTATATATTTTTGTTTTGTTTTGTTTTTATATTTTGGTGCTGGGGTTTGAACCCAGGGCCTTGTGCATGCAAAGCACAGACACCTCTGAGCTATACCCCCAAGCCCCTTAATTCCTTTGTATGTGCTTAACTCTTAAAAACAATTCCATAGTGAACCTTAAAATAAAAAACTCCTGCCAGGTGTGGTGGTGCACACCTGTAATACAGCACTCAGGAGGCTGAGGCAAGGAGGATTGCCATGAGACCAGGCTGGGCTACATAGTGAGTTCAGTGCCAGCCCGAACTACATAGTTGAGACCCTGTCTCCAAAAAAAAAAAAGTAAAAACAAGAGGAAGAAGAAAGAAAAACTCCTAATCTGTTTGTTTTACAGGTTTGAGTTTTTGTAGATTGCAGGTTTTTTTTTCAGACTGCAGTTTAATGGAATATATTTATGGTTGAATAATCATGATCTATCCAGTAAGATCTACTTAATAAATTTAGTAGTTCTTATATGCCTTTTTTGGATCAGGCACAACCTGTAGCTTGATACTCACTTTTTGTTGTTTTTTTATGTGTATTTTTGAGACAGGGTCACACTGTGTGTGACCTGCCTAGTCTTGAATTCCTGGGCAGAAGTTATTTTCCTGCTTCCCAAGTAGCTAGGACTGACTACAGGCACGTGCCACCATGCCCAGCAATTTACCCTTTTTAATGGGGAATATAGATGTATATAAAAATAATTGTGAATTGAGCTGAATACCAATAGCAGTTTTATTGAGTCCTTACCTTTGAGAAATTATTTCACTAGTCTTAATTTATAAACTAAAATAAAGGGGTTGGGGATTTAGCTCAAGTAGTGGAGAGCTTGCCTAGCAAACGCGAGGCCCTGAGTTCAATCCTCAGCACCCCCCCAAAAATTAAAATATTACTTATCAGTATTTTTTTTTTTTTGCAGCTGGGGATTGAACTCAGGGCCTTGCACTTGCTAGGTAATCTTCTAATTATCAGCCATTTGGCTATCTCATAGGGGTTTTTCCATAATCTACCTCCTCGGCCCGCCCTTCTCTGCTTACTAGTTGCCTGACACTACTGCAAATCCTTGGGATCTGACAGTGAACTAGATAATGCAGTATCCCCGCTCCTGTGTAATTTAGATTCTTGTGGTGCAGGGGAAGGGGGGAGATGAACAATAAAAGATAAATACTGCTATATTGTTGAATTTTTGTAATAAATAAGAATTATTGTTTGAAAGTGATTAAATACTATGATTAGAGGAAATGTTAACTTACAGCCCTTACACAAAGGACACAGAAAACATGGTAGAACCTAGTTAATTCAAGGAACGGCACACATTTGGCATAGAGCTATGATGGCATGGATAGGTAAGGGCCCTGTTGCCAAACGAACCTGGAATTTTTTTTTTTTTTTTTTTTTTTTTTGAGACAGGGTGACTCTGAACTCACTATGTAGCCCAGGCTGGTCTCAGACTCACAGCAATCCTCCTGCCTCAGCCTCCCCAGTGCTGAGATTACAGGCGTGTGCCACCACATCCAGCTGAGTTGGTTTTTTTAATAGAGAAGAGTGAGCAATATAGGCTTATAGGCTTAAGAGAAATAATAAGGCAGTGTTTGAATATAGGCTGAAAAATTTTCAGGAGCAAAGACAAATATGGGAATTCAGGACCCTTTCGGTTATAAAGTTACCCTCAAAAAGGTCCAAATTTGAATAGATGTTAAACTTCCAACAAAAGTATAAGAAGAATAATCAACTATAGAGAAAGCTTCTTGAAAGTGGGAAAGCACAAGGCCCTGAGTATGATCCCTGGCGCCAAAAAAAAAAAAAAAAAAAAGTGGGACGGAGATAATGTTGAGGAAAAAGAATTTGAATTCTTACACCCAGTCAAATTTAAAAGGCAAGCCAAGAGTAGGGTAGAGGGGGATTGAGAATAAATGGGGATGTAGGACAGTTCGTAGTTTTTGAAAAGATGGTTTTAGGAGAGGTTATCATTGAGAACACAATACTTTAGCAAAGATTTTGCAAGGGACTTATATGGACATATCAGGGAAAGGTTCACTGTTGTAGCAGGCAGCTGATGCACAGGCCCCAAGGCAAGTAGGTGCTTGGTGTGTTTAAAAACTAGCAAGGCAACTGGTATAGCTGATGGTAAAATAGTGGAATAGCGCAAGAGGAAATCTGAGTTGTAAGGCATACAATTAGAGCCCATGTAAGCCACTGTAAGGACTTTGTCTTTTTTTTTTTTTTTTTTTTTTGTGCCAGAGATCGAACTCAGGGCCTTGTGCTTGCTAGGCAAGCGGTTTAACCACTGAGCTAAATCCCCAGCCCCAGGACTTTGTCTTTTACTCTGAGTAAGGCTTACTCTGTGTAGGATTTTGACAAGAGGAATGACAAGATTTGACTTTGATCATGAGTACTTTGGCTGCTGTGTTGAGAATAGTGTGTGGTTGAGAGAGGGAAGGAGATTCTTTAGCATTCAGAATAGAAGCAATAGTGTCTTACCCGTACCATTTTTGTAATTTTAACATACTGTGTGCGTTAAACCTGGTGTGGTAGCACATGCCTATAATCCCAGCATCCAGGAAATTGAGGAAAGAAGATCATCATGGCCTATAGTACAGCCTAGCATGAACTGCATAGCCGAGACCCTATCTCAGACAAGCAAAATACAATGATGTAAGCTTTTAGTAATTTTAGGGGGTCTGGAATCAGCTTTTATAACATAGTAGATATACTTAAGACATATATTAAGGCATTTATATATATGAAAAACTATTAAGGAGTCTTTCGAGCCATGTTTATTTAGATTCAGACATTTTGGTGTACATTGTGATTGTATTATTGTCAACAGTAGGTACCTTGTGGCTGGCTGCCCAGGACACATTTGTTAAATATATTTATTTTGTTCTTTTCAGACTCCTGTAACTTTCATTTGTAGGTGATACTGGAGGAAAAACTGTTGAAATACTTAGCAAACTCGAAGATGCTTATTCTAGTTACTTAAAATAGTTACTGATGCATAATTATGTAGCATTCACTGGCAAGCCATGTAGGCCTGCTACCCTGTTCTGAAGTCATTCCCAATAAGAATGAAAGGATTTATTTAAGGAAGTATAATAGGCAAAAAGTTAAGAGATTTAGAAGGAAAGAAGATAATTTGCAGCCAGGCATGATAGTGCACACCTGTAATCCCAGCACTCAGGAGGAGGATCACTGGAAGTTTGAGGCTGGCCTGGGCTACATAGTGAGCTCAAGGGCAGCCTGCTGTACATAGCAAGACCCAGTCTCAAAACCGCCCTCCCCTCAAAATAAAGAAGAAGTTAATTTGCAAATGATTGGTGATTCCTAAATTTGCTACAGGTTGAGTATCCCTTATCTAAAATGCTTGGGGCCATAAGTGTTAAACATTTCAGAGTTTTTCCAAGGTTGGAATATTTAAATAGTCTTCATTGGTTAAGTACTTCTTTTTAAATTTTTTTTTTATTTTTTTGTGGTGCTTGGGATTGACCCCAGTGGCTTTGCACTGCACTACATCCTGAGTCCCCTCTCCCCCTTTTTGTTTCGATTCGGGGTCTTGCCGGTATGCCAGATTGCCCAGGCTGGATTCAAATTTGGCAGCCTCCTGCCTCAGCTTGTGAGTAGCTGGGATTAGAGTACCTGGGTTTATGGACATGTGCCACCATACCTGGCAGTTTTCTATCTATCGATAAACAATTCTCAGGCTGTTAAGATTCTTCACACTTAAGAGACATAACCAAATGCAGCAACATGTAGATCTTACTTGGATCCTGATTTTAAAAAAATCTATAAAAATACATTTATGAGGCACTTGGTCAGATGTGAATACAAACTGGATATTTGTTAATTGTATTATGTTTTTGGCCATTCAAATCAAACAGTCTTATTTGCTAGCAGTATATACTGAAGTATATATGGGTGAAATAATATATTACAAAATTTTAAAATACACCATTGAGGGGAGAGATGAAGCAAGATAAAACATTGATACTCTTGGGAATCTAGGTAATAAATATATGGATACATGAGACTTACTATACTTTTAAAAATTATAGTAGAAAACAAAAACAATTTGCCATCTTTCCAAGTATACAGTTCACTAATATTGGGTATATTTACTTGTTTTTTTTTTTTTTCGGGGAAGGTGGGTGATAGGGATTGAACTCGGGACATTGTGCTTGCTAGGCAAGTGCTCTACCACTGAGCTAAATCCCCAACCCCTTATTCACATTATTTTACAACCAGCCTTCAGAGTGTTTCATATGGCAAAAGTGAAACTACCCATTAAACAAAACCACATTTCCACACCTCCTCAACCCCTGGCAGCCACCATTTTACTTTCTATGAATTTTACTATTGTGCATACCTCATGTAGTTTGAATCATACAGTATTTTTCTTTCTGTGACTGTTTTTTCTCAGAGTAATATCCTTCATCTTCATCCATAATATGTCACAATTTCTTTTTTAAGGTTGAGTAATATTTCATTATATGTATATAGAACTTTTTTTTTCCCCATTCATCTGTTGATGGACACTTGGGTTGCTTGTGCTTTCTGGCTGTTGTGAATAGTGCTGCTATGAGATTTTGCTTTCAGTTCTTCTGGATATATACCCAAAAGTGGAATTGCTAAATCATCTGATAGATTTATTTTTAATTTAAGAAACCATCATGACTTTACTGTTTCACCAATAGTGCACAAGGGCTCCATTTTCCACATCATCACCAGCACTTGTTATTTACTGGCTTTTTTTGTTTGTTGGGGTGTTTTTTGGTAGTATTCATCTTCACGGGTGTGAGGTGATTGA
The DNA here is from genome assembly GCA_004026905.1 of Hystrix cristata. Lineage (NCBI taxonomy): Eukaryota > Metazoa > Chordata > Mammalia > Rodentia > Hystricidae > Hystrix > Hystrix cristata. Next base: position 28,739 of record PVJO010004019.1, read on the forward strand.
TTATCTCATTGTGGTTCTTGATTTACATTTTCCGGATTAGGGATGTTGGCTAATTCATTGGCTATTTGCATATCTTGGAAAAATAATTTTTTTTTTTTTTAGACTGGGTCTTGGTGTGTAGTTCAGGCTAGTCTTGAACTCACTATGTAGCCCATGCTGTCCTCGAACTCAAAGCAGTGCTCCTGCCTCAGCTTCTCGGAGTGCTGAGATTACAGGTGTGTGCCACCACACCCGGCTGGAGAAATACTCAGGTCCTTTGCTATTTTTCATTTGGGTCTTTGTGTTTTTGTTGTTGAGTTTTCTATATACTGTTGTCCTTAGTGTTGTGTTTGAGAGTGTCTAAAATTTGGACTGATACACTCAATATGTCTTCTCCCAACTTTGCAGTTTATCCCCTTTCTAGCTCTTCTCTCTCCTCTTACTCCTTCTCCCCAAATGAACACATATGCGCAAAGTTCTTTCAGTTTCTCTAAACTATGATAAAGTTAGAGTAGCCTCTTCCCTTCCAGGTCTTCATACATGCTGTTCTTTACGTGGAACTCTACTTCTCCCATTTGATCTAACTTCTACTCCTCAGGTCAAAGCTTAGTTGTCATTTTCTCTGGAAAACCATTTTTGACCCTGCAGGTATAAATTAGGTATTTCTCCTATCCAGTAAACTTTATCGTAGTATTTATTTAGATACATGACTTATCTATTTGCTGTTTCTATATAGTAGGCTATATAATCCCTGTGAGGGTAGAAATTGTGTTGGCCTTACGTATCATTATATCACCACAGTGTTGGCCATAGGAGGCACTCAGTAAATAATTGTTTGAGTACTAGTACCAGTGTTACATCAGAATGTCTAGCATGTACATGGAACTTTGAGTATTACCAAGTTGAACACAAATTCTTTTGTTGAAGTAGCTTAATAATGAATAAGTAAAGTTTTCTCTTATCTTCCCATATTCTGTATCATCTCTTGGTAATGAGCACTTGGGGCTGAATTATGATATCTGACTAAAACGAAGTTTAACATAGAACTCAGGAACACTCCTAACCTGCCTTTGAAACAGCTAATGATTAGATTGTATCTTCTCTTTCAGTAAGGGATAAGCTAAGTCATAATTACCTTAACACATTCATGATAGGGCCATAATTCCTATGTGTTGATGCTGGGTGGCAGTGAACCATTGGTGGTACCAGTATATTGTCCCATCGTGTGGCAAAAGCTGTCCTTGCCACCATGCCTTTGAGTATTATTCTTCCTCTTCCTTTTGGGCTTTTACTGTCCTTTATATCATCAGAGTTTTAACATAGGGTATATACTAACATACAGTGTGTGAAGGACTATATATGCTATTGTACTTTAGAAGATGTGATACAGATGCTGACATAGAGGAAAGACAGAATATTGGTCATTGGAGCCTAAGTACTGTCTTTGACTCATCTTACATAGTGTGAAACAAGTGGACATGCCAAAGCAGAAAAAAATGAACTTTTTGCTTCATAGAATTGAGAGCAGTTATAGAGTGAATTAAATATGGGGAGAGCCGGGTGTGGTGGCTCATGCCTGTAATCATAGCACTTGGGAGGCTGAGGCAGGAGGCACTGCGAGTTCCAGCCTGAACTATAAACCAAGACCCTGTCTCAGCCACCCCGCCCCGCCCAAAAAAAGTGGGGAGAGCAAGCTTGAGGAAATTCAGCATTATTTTTCCCCTTTGGTCTGATAGTTTAAACTTGTGTTGAATTAAAATGAATCAGCACTGTTTACTACCGAAAAAAAATATTGTTACCTTCAGTTTAGGAGTGGAGCTATATTAGAATACACATGAGCCACAAAGAATTATACTTTTTTCTGTTTATTTTCTAGACTTAGACAAACATTAATTTATTCAACAAATACTTTATTGACAACTGCATTATGCATGATGCAAAATTAATTTGAAAGATGCTAGATAGCACTTAAGATACAGTGATGTAGCATGTTTTCAAGGAACCTTCTGCATAGTATAGAAAGTAAAATGTAGCAATGGTGATATCAGGTATGAGGTCTATTATCTCTTAAGTACTTTTCTTATTTGCAAATATATTTTATCTACTACTATAATATTCAAGTTACTTAGAAATGCTTAGGTTCTTGAAGGTGTTTCAGCCAAATGTGCATAGTAATTTCTAAGAAAAACTTGATTTGTGTGTCTCATTGAAAAGTCTTCGTGCTTATCTTACAGAATGGACCTTTTTTTCCTTTCCTTTCCTTTTCTTTTCTTTTTGAGGTACTGGGGATTGAACCTAGGAGCCTTATGCATTCTAGGCAGGTACTGTACTTCTGTGCTACACCCTTATGCATTCTAAGCAAGTATTGTACTTTTGAGCTACACACTAGCCTTTTAAAAGCTTCATTTTGAGTTAGGGTCTGACCATGAAGGTCTTGAACTTTTCATCTTCCTGCCTTAGCCTACTGAGTAGCTGAAATTACAGGAGTGGGTCATGATGCCTATTTCTCTTAATTTTCTTCTGATCCTAAAGCAGGCTAGAGACAAGCCAGTGTTTTTCTTCTTCCTTTAGACCGACCCTGGTTATTTATAGCATTTTAGAAGCAAACCTGTCCCTTAATGAACCCATCCAACGAATCTGTATGCACAGTTACAAGGAAGATAAAAAAGAGGGAACTTTTATACCTTCACTCCTCTCATTGTCAAATCATTGTTTCTTTCTCTGGTTTTCACAGTTGATAGAGCTGAGAATTCCTGAGAGAGAAAACACTTATGTTGAGAATAAGGGATGTGGGCCTGAGGAGGCTTCACATGTTCCTGCTGGCTTGAACCACCAATAGTACATGCATGACACATCTCGCGGCATGTGTCACTCACTGATGGTACAGACGGGTCTAATCACTTTTAGCAGTCTTTTTACTAATAAAATTAATAAAAAGCTTCCTGATGGGACCAGTCATGTATGTATCACTGGTGCTTCAAGCTGCCTGGCAGTGAGACCCACAAATTAAGCCCCTGTTGGGAATCTATTAAAGAAATAAACCACCTTTGAGCTAGGTCTTAAAGAATAAGTAGGATGTGTATGGAGAAAAATGGTGAAGGATATAAATAAGGAAAGGATTTTAACAAAAGATATTAGTGTGAAAGGAAAAGTTTCTGTAGGAGATTATTTATGTCAACAGTTTAGGGAAAATTAACAAATTTCATATTGTGCTTTGAATCATATGGCGAAATTACAAACGAGTGAAAACATGGATCACCATTATGTACCTTTATGTGAGGACATGAAAGAAAGGCTGTCTTTTCAGTGTATTTTCCCAGATAAGAAATATGTATGAGCCAGGTGTGGTGGCACACGCCTGTAACGCCAGCCCTCAGGAGGCAGAGGCAAAAGGATTGCCATTAGTTCGAGGCCAGCCCGGGCTACATAGAAGAGCCTTGTCTCCAAAAAAACAAATGAACAAAAAAGAAAGAAATATGTATGAAACTGTTCAGAGTCTGTACTAAATATTTTGATTATTTTAAAAATAATAATTTTTTTTGGTGCTGGGGATCAAACTTGGGACCTTATACTTGCTAGGCAAGCGCTAGCCTCTTGAGTTAAATCCCCAACCCACAATTTTCTTGAATTACATTTAACTTTAAAGAGTTTAAAACATGGTTGAATGCCTAAGATAATGTATTTTAGGCATTTCTTTACGGTTAGCTCTGTATTTAAATCATCAAGTATTTGTAATGTGTGAAGGGTTGCAACTAATTAAGCTATTGAGTTCCTATTATCAAAATTATGAAAGCAATATACTCTGTATGTTTCACTTCTGAGTTATTTTAATAAACTAGTAATAACTAATGTGAATATTTTTCTGAGATATTTAAATAAAATTAAGTGACTTATTAATGCCTAAATTTTAATTCTTATCAGAAATTTTTCAGCCAGGCATGGTGGTGCAGGACTGTAATCCCAGCACTCAGGAGGCTAAGGCAGGAGAATCCCTGTTTGAGGTCTGCCTGTGCTACACAGCGAGTTCAAGGCCAGCCTGAACTGTAAGACCCTCTCCCCACAAAAAGAATTTTTCATGGAAAAGAGTAAATTTAAGCCTTTTCGGAGGCTATTATTGTGGAATTTGAGAGAGTAAAGGTCTAGGGTATCTTACAGCACCTGTGACTATGGGTCAAATTAGAGATGTCATATTTTGCAGAAACTTCTAATTGATAAATGTCTACATGAGTTATTAAAGGGAGTTTCCAAAGAACATTTATTTTCTTTACTGAAGGGTTACATATATTACAGAGATTGCTCATGGGTTTTTTCCCTTAGAAATTTTATATGTTAGGTTAAGTAAATATCCATTGATTTCAGTTAGTACCATGGTAATAAATGTAAGTATAAACAAATAAGATACCTAAATTTGACATTCTTTTATCCATGCTCAGTTTCTTAAATCTAAAATATTTTATTCTGATTATTAATAAACCAAATTAGCCTAATAGAGTAACAAAATCTCTGAAATCAGAAACACCTTTTTAGGGGTTGGGGTACTGGGTATCCAAACCCAGGGGTATTATCCCACTGAGCTACATCCCCATCCCTTTTTAAATTGCCCAGGCTCTCCTGGAACTTTTGATCTCCTGTCTCAGCCCTTTGAATTGCTGGAATTACAGGCATGTGCCACCATGCCCAGCTAAGGCTACTGTTTTTTGTTTTTGTTTTTGTTTTTGTTTTTTTGGTGCTGGAATGTTTTGTTTTTGTTTTTGTTTTTTTGGCACTGCTATGTTTCTTGTAAAAATTTTTTTTAACCTTAGGATCTTTCAAATGAACATAGTATTGTAAATAATTTTACATTATGTTTTCAAAAATAACAGCTTAGGTTCTTTTATTTTTCTCTTAAAACTCAAAGTACATTTAATTATCAATAGTGAAGGCAATTACTGACCAGATAAGCTGTACATAAAATTATTACAAATCTTCATGCTATGAGAAAAAGATTTAACTATGTAGTATGATTTTCACTTGTAATGGTCACATTCTTTTATCGAAGGCCTCGAGGTCAGGTGTGTTCTAGAAATTATTAGTGAAATACGTGTACCACGTATAGTATTATGTAATTCCTCATTTAATACAAATTGGGAGAGTATCACATTTGTATTTTCCTAAAAATGTATATGAGTTTTTACTAAGTGTGGTAAATAATGAACATAAATAGCCTTGTGTCACTTCAGGTAAGTTTTCTGCTATGAGACGCTTAACAGAAGTCCTACGTTTTAAGAAGTTTTTGTATTTCGGAGTTGTAAGTGAAGAAGGAAATTAATAACTGTCAAATATTTATCAAGTATATTATGTGTCAGACACTGAAGTATTTAAATGTATTAACTCATTTCAGCTTCACAATAATCTTACGAGTTGCTATTATTTTTCCTGCTTTATGAAAGAATCATATGAAGTACAAAGACATTAAGAGAAGTAATAGAGGCACTGATACTGAAATCCAGGCAGTCTTAATCCAGAGCTCACTCTGCTGCTTGGCAAACTGTAAAGCTGCTCTAAAGAATAAGGAGAGATAATCAGCTAGAGAAGTAAAGATGACATATTACGGTAGACAGTCCTGTGACGTGACTAGTTTTGCTTCACACTGAAAGTTAACATCATTAACTTCACCTCTGAATTAGAATTTTGAGCCAGATGTGGTGACTCATGCCTGTAATCCCAGCACTGGGGAGACTGAGACAGGAGGGTTGTTGGGAGTTCAAGGCCAGCCTGAACTACATAGTGAGACCCTGTCTCAAAAAAAAAAAAAATTTTTTTTTTTGTTTTAACTCAGTCATTAGGTAGCCTCACAAAACTTAGCTGAATTAACAAGCACAATGAAAAGTATTTGCCAGCCCAATTTTACACTGAGAAAATTGGAGTATCAAACCAAAACAATAGTCCTTGTTCTGCCAGTTGTTAAATTAGATAAATGCTATCAGATTATAAGCTTCATGAAGGTATGAATTTTTCTCTTCTGTCCCCTAATACCTAATATCCAAAAACAACACCTGGCTTATGTAAAAACCTTAATAAGTTTTTGTTGCTGAATAAGTGATGTCATGTAAAACATGAAAATGACTGTGTATATACAATCTCTGAAAGAATCTCAAGCCTGGAAGTACTTATTTCACCTATGATAAATAACATACTAAAATAAAGTTAAGATTAAAAAAAAAATAGAGGGAGAATTCATTATGGTCAAATAAGTGTGTTCATGTTGGGCAGCACAAACGTGTCATAATAGGGCTGGGGATACAATGGCTCAATGATAAAGTGCTTGCCTCTAATGCATGAGGCCCTGGAAAGAAACACAGTAGTCTTAAGAATGTAATTCTGCCTTTTAGCAAAAAGTTTTTCCTCACTGATAAAATATTGTGGAAACAATCATATTTTATGATAGTACAGTAATCTTTCATTTAGTCAACATTCTTTTCATTATCTTCACTCCCAAGAATCGATTTATCAGTAGTAAAAACAAATAAAAGATGAAACTACTTTAAAAACTTTATACCCTACCATATTCTAAAATGAATTTTATTCTCTTTTCAAAGATATATAATGATAAAATAAGTTAGAAGTAGTAGAATCTGTGTTGTATTCTGAGGTTAGATAGTTTGGATTCTCAGTTAGCTTGCTGGAAAATATAATGGTTGGAGGAAAAGGTAAGTGGATTGTTGGTCCTTAACACCATAGCATATATAGCAAGCCTTGTTAAGAAAGTTGGAAAACTCTTCAAGTTGGTAGAATGTTGTAAATACAGAATTATGATGGGAAAATGGTTCTGTGTAGCTGAGGGCGGGTGTAATTCTATTATTATTCTGCAGATTCTGAATTGGTGCCATAACACCATGTTGGTTGGTTTTGTAGTATTTCAGAATTTTTATGAATTTGTATATGATATTTTGGGGGCATAATGGGGATCAAACTCAGGACCTTGTGCTTGCTAGGCAAGCGCTCTATACCACTTAAGCTAAATCCCCAACCCCTATGATATTGTTTATGACATTTAACATGACTGAGAATGCAAATCAGTGGTAGAGTGCTTGCCTAGCGTATACAAGTCACTGAGTTCCATCCCTAGCATCACAAAACAACAACAGCAAAAAACTGGTCAACATTTCAGAAAACGTACTTTTAGAAAGTATCACTAAAATGATTTATTGTTTTGTATGTTGAAAGGGTATACTTTCTATATTTATGGAAAATGGGCTTACCTTTGGCTTAATGCCTTCAAATGTCAGATGAATGAGAATTTATACAGTCGAAAATTGATAATTGAGGACAGGCCTGTTGGCACACACATGTCTGTAATCCTAGCTATTCTGGAGGGTGAGGCAGGAAGATTGAGAGTTCAAGGCCTGCCTGAACAATTTAGTGAGAGCCTGTTTCAAAAAGGACTGGGGAGGTAGCTTAGTGGTAGGGCACTGCTGAATCAGTGATGCTTTAAATGACTTTTGCCATGTTGGGGCTGGGCATTTAGCTCAAGTGGTAGAGCGCTTGACTGTAAGGCCCTGAGTTCGATTCCCAGCACCCCCCCAAAAAAAGAAATGACTGTTGGCATGTAAAATGACATAAGATGTTTTATTTCCTTTTTGGATGTGTTTAGTATTTTCTGTATGTTCCTTTTTTCCGTGAAGTTTTCATCAATTAAATTGAAAAGTATTTAATGAAAAATGTTGGAAGCTTTTGCAGGTATGGTTTTTGTTTATCCATTCTCCTTGAAAAGGCAGAAATTGCATATGAACTCTTTTAATTGGGGACTGACTGCTTATATTGCCAGATGATTGATTATGCACAGGTTATGTGTTCTATTTCAACATTTATAGGGTGTCGGTGTGTGTTGAGTGGAAGGCATCACAATTGTGGACTTGAAATTACATCACAAAGCTACTGTGATAAAAACAGCACTATACTGGGCTGGGAATTTAGCTCAGTGGTTAAAGTGCTTGCCTTGCAAGCACAAGGGCCCAAGTTTGATCCCCAGCACCAAAAAAAAAAAAAAACCCAAAAAGTCCAGCATTATACCAGCACAAAAAAAAAGACACGTGGGTCAATGGAACATTATAGAGGAAGCAGAAACAACCCCAAGCACATTCAACTATTTGATCTTTGGCAAAGGGGCCAAAATCATACACCGGAAGAGAATTAGATGCTTTAATAAATGGTGTTGGGAAAACTGGTTATCCAAATGCAGAAAATTGAATCTAGGCTCATATCTTTCACCATGTACTAAACTTAAATCAAAATGAGTCAAAGAACTAAATGTTAAAATAGAAACACAATCTGCTAGAAGACAAACTAGGTAAAATGTTTGAAGTCATGGGGTAGGCAAGGACTTTCTGAATGGAACCCTAGTTTCATAGGAAATGGAACCAAGAAATGACAGATAGGATCATGTCAAATTAAAAAGCTTCTACACAGCAGAAGAAACAACCAACACAGTCAGAAGACAACCTACAGAAAGGGAAAAAAAATTTTGCCAGCTATTCTTCAGATGGAAGACTAATATCTAGAAGGTATGAAGAACTCAAGAAAATAAAACACCTTCTCCCCCCAAGTAAAAGACCCAGTCAAAAAATGCATAACTGAAATGAATACTGTGGTAGACTTGTTACTGTGATCAACTTGAGCTGGAACGCCCAGCAGGACTGAGTTAGTGTAGTACAGTGGGGGTAGAGGATCCACCTGAGGATTGTCGGCAATACAACATAAAGTAGAATGGGAGCAGAAGATAGTGGCTGGCTGTTTCCCAGGAGCAGCTCTGTTGTGGCTAGTGATCCTGAAGGGGACTCGGCTGTTCTCATCGAAGGAGCTCGGGGCCTTGCTGTCATTGAGGATGGCTGCTGTTGCTTCAGGGGAGCTCTGGTCTTCATCTCTGCTGTGAGCATCGTGTCCTTGTTCCAATAAAGATTTCTTCAGACATCATCTGCTGATACAGACGTACATGGGACAGTGCTGTGGGCTCTCAGCCCTTGATTGGATCTTTTGGGTCCCCAGTGGATAGATAGATATTCTGCACTCTTCCTGCATTTGGCTTATGGATAAACGTTGTAACTTATAAATGTCCTATATTACATCTTCTCAGTTGCAAACCATTGGCTCTAGAAAAGTAACAACACAAATATGCTTCACAGAAGTAGTAGTACAAAAGGTCAGTAGATATATGAAGAGAGGCTCAAGATCACTGACCACTAGAGAAATGAAAATTAAAGCAACACTGAGATACCATCTTACCTCAGAAAGAATGGCCATTATCAAGAAAGCAGATAGTAATAACAAATGCTAGAGAGGTTGGGGAGATAAAGGAACTCTTTTTTTTTTTTGTTGATAGGAATGAAAACTAAATCAGTCACTATGGAAATCAGTATGGAGATTCCTCAAAAAACTAAAAGTGGGCTAAAATTCATTTGAAACTAAAGAAACCTAGAATAGCAAAAGCAGTTCTGGGCAACAAAAGCAAAGCATGGGCCATCACAATCCCTGACCTGAAATTATATTACAGAGCTACTGTAATAAAACGGCATGGTACTGGCAGAAAAAGAAAAAGACTAGAGGACCAGTGGAACAGATTAGAAGATGCAGAAACATGTCCAAACACCTCAGTCACCTTATCTTTGACAAAGGGGCCAAACAGCCTCACTGGAAGAAAGATAGCCTCTTTAATAAATGGTGCTGGAAAAACTGGCTCTTCACATGCCTAAGGTTAAAACTAGACCTGTATCTTTCCCCATGCACTAAGCTAAAATCAAAGTGGATCCAAGATCTAAATATTAAACCACTAAATCTGCTGGAAGATAGAATAGGTAGAACTCTAAAAGAAATAGGTGTAGGCAAAGACTTTATGAACAAAACCCCAGTTGCCCAGGTAATAGCACAAAAAAATCCACAACTGGGATCTAATCTTACTAAAAATCTTTTGCACAGCAAAAGAAGCCACCAGCAGAGCGAAGAAACAACCCACAGAGTGGGAAAAAATTTTTACCAGCTGTTCCTCCAACAAAGGACTAATATCTCAGTTATATAAAGAACTCAAAAATCCCCCAGATTTAAAGACCCAATCTAAAAGTGGGCAGCTGAAATGAAGAGACACTTCTCAGATGAAGAAGTAGAAACAGCAGATAAACATAGGAAAAAATGTTCAACATCACTGGTCATTCAAGAGATGCAAATTAAAACAACCCTGAGATTCTGTCTCACTCCAGAAAGAATGGGTGTTATCAAGAAATCAGCCCATAACAAATGCTGGAGGAGCTGTGGGGAAAAAGGAACCCTTCTCCACTGTTGGTGTGAGTGTAGACTGGTGCAACCACTGTGGAAGTAAGCGTGGAGATTCCTCAGGGTTCTAGGACTGGGGGTTCCATTTGACCAGGCTATTCCCCTTCTTGATTTCTTCCCCAAACAATTAAAAACATTATACCACAGGGATACATGCACACCCATGTTTATAGTGGCACAGTTTGTAACAGCTAAATCTCGGAAACAGCCCAGGTGCCCATCAACTGATGAATGGATAAAGAAAATGTGGTTTTTTTATACAATGTAGTGCTACTCTGTTGTAAAGAACAATAAACTTGAGATACTTCGAAATAAATGGATGCATCTTGAGACCGTACTCTTAAGTGAAATAAATCGGACACATATGTTTAAATACCGCATTGTTGCTCTGGTGTGAGAAACTGAAAGTGTAAATAAAGACTAAAATGTGGCTGGGGATTTAGCTCAGTGGTTAGAGTGCTTGCCTGGCAAGCACAAGGCCCTGAGTTCGATCTCTGGCACCCAAAAAAAAAAGTATTGGGAAAGAAAAGAAAGTGTTCAAATGGGAAGGGGAACAAGGGAGGGGGAAGGAATAGAGGGACAAGAGAAATAAGGAATAGAAGGAAAAAATGGAAACAAAGCTTTTGTAAGTAAGGAGGGAGGAGGACAGAGGTCAAGGAAGGGGAGGGGAACGGGAAATAAAGAAGCAGCAAGATAGTCCATGTACAGGTACAAATCCCCTGTGATGAGTGTTATCACTGTATACATCTAAAATGCACCATTAAAATAAAATTTAAAAGAAAACTAAAAATGGAAATTCCATTTTACTCAGCTATTGCCCTTATAGATAATCTTCCCAAAAGAGTTGAAGACATCGTATTACAGTGAGGCATGCATACCCATGTTTACAGCAGCATAGTTCATAAGAGCTATATCTTGGAAGCAGCCTGTATGTCTGTCAACAGATGATTGAATAAAGAAAGTGTGATATTTATACACAATGTAGTATTACTGTGCCATAAAGAAAGATAAATTGTAGTCATTTGTAGGAAAATGGGTGAACTTTCAGACCATAATGTTAAGTGATATAAATCAGACACAAACTTAAATATTGCATGATTTCTTTTATGAGAAACCTAAAGTATAAAGAGCAAATTAGAAGATAGATATTAGGAAGTAGGGAAAGAGTATCTAGAGATGTGGAGAGAGGAGAGGAAGAGGGGGATAAAAAAGGAATTAAGATGTGTTGTATACATGTACTAACTCTGCACAAAAAATGAAAACATGTATTGCAAACATGCACGAAAAGAGCAATCAAGGGATGGAAAAAAAGAATTAAGAGGTATGATGTACATCTATCAATTCTTCACAAGGACTGTAAACATAAACATTATGTACTACAAACATGTACTAATAAATGAAAAAAAATCTCAGCCCCTGGGGGATTCTGATAATTAGCTACGTTTTGAAGGCTTTGTATGTGGTTTTTTTTTGTATTCTTTGCTTTATGCAAAATGCTAGAGTGTCATCTTTCAATCTTAAAGTGAACCTTGCTTAATTCCAAATATTTTGACTTTACATGTTTGAGTTCACTTACAATTTTTTTTGACCACTGAGGGAAGAGTACTAACATTTCTTCAACCTACTATTTGAAATAGTAGCCTTATCAGTTTGTTGTTAATTGATACAACCTGATGTTGCCTTTAAGTTCCTCCTAAAATTGTTTCTTTCTAAACCTCAGTGTTAAAGTTTGCGTCTTAATGGTGTTGCCATTTTTAAATATTTCTCAGCTATTCAGTAAGGGCTAAAGAATGTTTTAAAATCATTAAACAAAAGTCACTTTTATCTAGTGTTAGCTTTTGGCCAAATAATTTAAGAAAAATCTTGGAGTAGAACAAATACAGTTATTTATTTTAGGCAGTATAGTGCTATTTTAGAAACAAACTGCAGTAGCGTGAACCAAGTTTAAGCTGATAGGAGGGGTTGAATCAGTCTTGAAAGTTTTGCACTGATGACCTCTAGTGGTCTTGCAGCTAAAAAATTATCTGCTGTCAAATATCAGTAGGGATTGGGGATTTAGCTCTGTGGTAGAGCACTTGCTAGGCCCTGAGTTCAGTCCTCAGCGCAGCCCCCCAATCAGTAAACACCACGTAATTCCCTTAGGATAATCGTTTCTAATTGTTGAATACACCCAGACAGTATATAGAAGATTGTCTCAAATGAGCACTTTACCTGCCATTCAAAGGAAGAAGGTAAACTGAGTATGGTGGCACACACCTGTAATCCCAGTCAGTACTCAAGAGGCTTAGACAGGAAGATGATGAGTTTGAGACCATCCTGGACTACATAATGAGACTCTGCCTCAAAAAAAAAACATGAAAATTAGCAAAAAAAGATTTGTTACTGACTGAAATTGGATATAGAAAAAGGTTTTTGTTTTTACATTGTGTTTATAATAAAGAATTTCAAGTTAATGTCTGTTTCATATACTTTTCGAATCAGAGTGATTAAAATAATTAAAGTTAACTGAGTTGGGCGGATTAAAAAATGAAATTTTTGGTGCCCTAAAACGTGCTTGCTAAGGATATCTTTTTTTTTTTTTTTTTTGGTGCTGGGGATCGAACTCGGGTCCTTGTGCTTGCAAGGCGAGCACTTTAACTGCTGAGCTAAATCCCCAGCCCCTAAGGATATCTTTCAATGGTGCAGCACTTACCTGCATGTGCTGCAGTCGTCCCCCAGCTCTGCAGACCCAGGGCCTGTGAGTGCTGGGCAGGGCTGGCCTCCTCACCCATGTCCATCCTTTATTGAAGCACCCTTGCATTCCATTGTAGAACCCTTTTCTCTGATTAACAAAAAGATGTAAGTCTTTGGCCTTTTCTTTTTTTTTTTTCTTTTCTGTCTGTATTTTTTTTGGTACTGGGGATCGAACTCAGGGCCTTGTGCTTGCTAGGCAAGCAGTCTAACCACTGAGTTAAATCCCCACCCCCTTACCTTATTTTCATAATAAAAGTATGCTTTTTTTAAAATCATCACTGAGTAAAGTTTTTTTTACTTTTTAAAATTGTGAAATATAAGTTATGCACAGAAAAGTGCTTAGAACATAATTATAGGTCATTTTGGGTAGTACTGACATTTTAACAACAGTATCTTAAAAATCTATGGATATGAGATGTTTATATTTAATTTCCTTCAGCAGTGTTTTTTGTTTCATTATTGCAAGTACTTCACATTCTTAGTCAATTCCTAAATATTTTATCCTTTTTGATGATGTTATCAATTGAATTGTTTTAATTTCCTTTCAGTTGGTCATTGTTAGTGTATAGAAATGGTGCTGTTTTTTGTGTGTTGAGTTTGTATATTAATGCATTTATTCTAACAGATTATTGTGGATTCTTTAGGGTTTCTATGTAATGTTACCTGCAAATAGGTAATTTTACTTCTTCCTTTCCAATTTGCTTTGCCTTTTGTTTCCTTGTCTAGTTCTAATCTTAGAGAAAAGTTTCAGACTTGGATTACTGAGTCTGTTGTTTTCAATGGGTATTTTGTGTGTCTTTTATTATGTTGAGATAGTTACTTCTATGTTTAATTGGTTGCATTTTTTTATGTCATGAATGGGTGTTGAAGTTTTGTCCAGTGCCTTTTCTGTATCAACCAAGATGATTGTGTGGTTCTGTCCCCTTGTTCTGTTAATGTGGTATGTCACATTGATCAGTTTTTTTGTGTGCATGTATAGTTCTTTTACTATACTGTGGAATTTAGTTTGCTAGTATTTTTCTTAGAAACACTGATACATTTGTATCAGTGTTTATGGGGAATATTAGTCTGTACTTCTTTACATTGAGCTACATTCCTAGCCCTTTTTTTGATTCAAAGTCTTAGAATAGAAGAATGACATCTACAGTGAATGTATTAGGCTTTGTAGAGTTGCTGTTGACTATTCATCTTGTTTTATGATGTTTTAAAAATACGTCAACATTTCCAGTTTTAGGAGGCTGTCCAAAAACAAGCCTCAAGTGTGTTGCCAGATTGATCAGTCAATCAGTCTTGTCTGTCTGTTGTCCTGGAAATTGAAACCAGGGAATTCTAAACTACATCCCCAACCTTTTGCCCAAAGCTGGCCACAAGCCTGCAGTCCTGGAGTTTTTTCAAATAGCAGGGATTGTAGGCAAGTTGTACCATACCTGGCTTTCTGTCTTATCTTTAACAGAGTTTTATTATAATAAAATTTTAATCCTCTTCTGTATGACTAATGTTGTCTTGTTTAAGAAATCTCTCTTAACTTGAGATCATGAAGATACATGTTACTTCCTAAAAGCATTATTGTTCTACCTTCACATTTAGTGCTGTAATCCTCTTGGAACTCTAGTTTACAGAAATTTGTTCTCATTTTTTCCTCATATGAGTATCTCGTTTACTAAATGGTATTTTGTTGTTGTTGTTGTTTTTGTGCCAGGGATCGAACTCCAGGGCCTTGTGTTTACTAAATGGTATTTTCGAAGTGACCATTTTTTCCTCAATATTTTGTACTGTCATCTTTTATGAATCATGTGACCTTTGTGTTAGTTTGTTTCTGGGCTGTTTCTTTGGTATATTTTTCTGTCTTTTTCTTAATCTTTGTTTTAATTTTTGTAGATTTATAATGTACCTTAACGTCTGGTAAAGCAGGTTCTTTTACCTCATTATTTATGATTGTCCTGGTTGTTTTAACAGTTGGAATTCTTTTGTCAGTCTTAGAATCAGCTTGTAAAGTTTGATACACAGGAACGTTGATTGGAATTAAGTCTCTTGGTCAGTTTGGGTGAAAATTTATGGTTTTATAGTAATGCATCTGCTAGTCCATTTAGGTTCTCCTTATAGTGTTTTTTTCTGTTGATTTTGTTGGTTTGTTTTTATTTTTTGAGACAGGGTCTCACTAGTTCACGCTGGCCTTGAACTCACTATGTAGCCCAGTCTTGCCTCAACTCACTGTGATCCTCCTGCCTCAGCCTCCTGAGTGCTGGAATTACAGGCGTGAGCCACTGCGCCAGTCTGGTTCTCTTTAATGCCATTGTTAAATTTTTAATTTTCCATTCGGAGATCTTACATTTTGTGTTACTCCTAAGTACTTTCGTTTTTTGATGTAACTGTAAATATGTTTCTTATAAATAGCTTTTTTTGTGTTTATTTGCAAGTTATGACCTATAAAAATGAGTAGAAAGTCCATTGTCTATGATACTTTACTGAGTGCCGAATCTGTTATTTAATTGGTCATTACTGTAACTGTCAGATGCAACATTTACCCCTTTAGTCAGACTGCTCTCTGCTTGGTGGTCCTAGCTCATGGAAAGGTCAGTCCCAGCTTTTGTGGCTTTTCTTTCATCTGTTCCCCTTCCCCACGAATTTTTGGTTAAGCCCCTTCCCTACCTCCCTTTCACCCATTGTTTTGAGACAGTCTTGCTATATATCCCAGGCTGGCCTTGAATTCTCCTGCCTCAGACTCCCAAGTGATGTACCACCGTGACCCCCCCTCCTTTTAATCTCTTATAAGATGTGACTTTCGCTTAATTTGTAATCTCTTTCTCATTCAGAAAACCACCAATAATAACTACTGAAGCAGAATAAAGTGAGTTTCAGCTTTTCCACTAGTAACTGTAGAATGCTTATGAAATCTGAAAATTGGAATCGCGTACTAGTTTTATATTATATGATTCATTAAAAAAAATAGTCTGTATAGGAGGAAAACCCAGTCAGAAATCTTTTTTGAAACATGTGTAATGAAACTGACATATTAACCTTTTATTCATTTCTCAGGAGAATAGTAAAAGATGCCAATCTTTCTAGGCTTATAGACTATTAAGTTCTGAATCTTTACCATTTTTTTTCAACTTTTGTTTTTATTTGAAAACTTGTATTTTTAAATCTGTATAACTGTTTTTAGCTTCTCGAATATTGCAGAGGTGTGGATGGTTCCATGTGAATTATTTTAGGATAATGGAGAATAGTTTTGATGATGGTGGGCATTTGTTAATTAGATGTTTTTATTAATCAAACCAATTGAGCTGGTGTTCTTGCTAGTATATTTCTATTACAGAAATCAACACATTTTAAATTAATGTATTAAGCATCCAACTGAATTTGTTTGGTTTGATTCCATGTTCACTATAATTTTAGAAAGTTCTTTCTCATAGTGAGTAAACACATTTAGGTCATCCTGAAAGGCACAGTCTACCTCCTATGTAGGGTTAGTTTTGTTGTGAATATGTGCATAATGGATAAAAGAGGCTGACATACTGGGAAAGGCCAGGAGAAGGCAGAGAATTGACTTTCACAATAAATAAATCAATTAAGAAAAAAGGTACTCCTTTTACAATAGAAATGTAGTGGAATAATGAGGTCACAAAGGAATTGATAGCATAACAAAATATTTGCAGTACTCTGGAGTAGGGTGGTAGAGTAGAAAGGATTACAGATTTTTAAATTATTTCAGGAAGGAGGTGCTTTTGAGGTAGTGTTAATTTTTTTTTAAACAACTAATATCTAATATTCTGATTCATTTGTATTTGTGACTAATCCCAGTACTTTGTGACTTTTGTGTGTGTGTGTGTGTGTGTGTGTGTGTGATGCTGGAGATCTAACTCAGGGCTTCATATATTCTGCCATAGGTGTGATTTTTGTGTATAAAAGTTTTCCTTCTGCAAGCGTAAGGCTCTGAGTTCGAGCCCCAGCACCCCACCAAAAAACAGTTTGCCTTGAAGGTTGTGTAAATGTTAAATAGTAATATTAGGAACCTTAAAAGATTATAAGCAAATCGATAATTTATGACTATCTTTATTTTTAAAGTGATTGTGGGGCCTGGAGATTTAGCTCAGTGGTTAGAGTGCTTGCCTAGCAAGCACAAGGCCCTGAGTTCGATCCCTAGCATCTAAATAAATAAATAAATAGATTGTTTTACCTATCAGAAAGTATTGCTGAATTTTAAATCTTGCAGTCATGAGTCAACATGAGTTTACATTTATTTATTTTTTTGTAGTTACCTATGTATGCTTAAAGAAAAATGAAATAAATGTGCATTTTATGTTTTTAGGCACGGATAGCATTTTTACAAGGAGAGAGAAAAGGTCAAGAGAATTTGAAGAAGGATTTAGTAAGAAGAATAAAGATGTTAGAGTATGCATTAAAACAAGAAAGGTATGTGTGCGTTATTTCCTTGTATGAATAAAATAAACCAGTTTTGATTTTTGTTTTTGAAACCAGGAAAAAATTATCTTTCTGTGGATTTATTTGTTACTTGGGTAATTTACTGTTTTGTTTTTTGTTATAGCAGTGTTTTTGAATGTTCTTTGCAAATAAATTATATATATAATATATATAATATACATATATATTAGCAATTTTTGTTTGTTTTTTGGTGAGTCAGGGTCTCACTGTGTAGTTCAGGTTCTCCTCAAGCTCACTATGTAGCCCAAGCTGGACTTGAACTCAATGACAATCCTGCCTCAGCCTCCTGAGTGCTGGAATTACAGGTGTGCACCACCATGCCCAGCTGGAAATAAACTTTGAAGAAGACATTCATATTATGTTTTGTTATTGGAGTAATAAGTACCAGTAGTCACTTAACTTTAGAAAAGGAATCAATTATGCCTTCACCAATTTATTGTTAAACTTTCAGGGCAAAATATCATAAATTAAAGTATGGGACAGAACTGAACCAAGGTGACTTGAAAATGCCAACCTTTGAATCAGGTAAATTTCATTCTTCTGTTCCTTTTTTTAAACTCATTTTTATTAACAGACTTGTTCTCTTTGTCCTCATTTTGCTTTGATAGCACTAGATAGATGATTATTATATACTACCTAAAATTTGGAGAAAATATTAAATGTGGGTAGAAATCAATAGCTTTATCTACATCCCAATCCTGATGTTGTTTCTTCTATTTCCTCTGTGTCGAAACCTGCATAAAAGTGTGGGGGCATTTTTGGTAGCAGTTATAACTGGACAGTACTAATATGTTTTCACTTCTAGGCAGTTTTTAATCCTATCTTATATAAGCTTAATTTTTTATTATTTAAAAAGTTTTTTGTTTAATCTGGAGAGAGTCTGATTAACTCATTTTAGTCCTAAGATACTGGAAATTTGACTGGATTTGGAAAGTACAGAGGCAGCCAAATTAGGGTAAAAGAGAACCAAAAAGTCCTCTCCAGTTGTCTCATTCCTTACTGGTGAGGAAGAGCACAGCATCTGATGAAGGGTCACGCAGCAGAGAGAGGGCTGGGTGCAGGAAAGCACTAACAGTTTAATGTTAATTTTAGGACTCACTGTGATTACAGTTTGAGAAGTCTAGGAGAATAAACATTTTGATTTACATTATGCAAGATTTGGGAATATTGCAAACAACTTGTTATTTTTCAGTACATGTAGAACTTAGTTACTTGGTTTTTCGCAGTATAGTCAAAGCTTGTTCTGATCTTGGAGGCTGGCCACGAAGGCAAGAAACAAATATGCTCTTATTGGAATGTACCGTTTTCTTCTTTTATAGTTGTTTCTGTGCTTAATAAAGTCAAAGCATATATGGTAGGAAACTTAAGTATGGATTTTTGTACTTAGGTATTATAGTGAAATTTAAAACTCGGATTGGTTTTTAGTTTAATACTGGGCATGTGGGAAACCACCTGAAATTGATTTAGTTTCTAATCCTTTCCACTCACTTTTACCAGAACCATTTATTTTATGTTTAAGTTGTCACACAAATAAAGTCAAGATCAAGATAGGAATGTAGTATGGGTTTTCTTTGGTCAGGCTTTTAAGTGGTTATGGAGGCTCATTCTGACAGCCGGAAATCATACTGTGATCTCCTTGGAAACGCAAGCATAAATGATAGAAAGGTCTCTATATCCTGAGCCATGTTTACTACAGCAGCCCTATTACAGTCAGAAACTTAATGAATTCACAGATTTTCTTTCAGACATTTTCTTTTCAATATGGCTAACACATTCACAAAATAAACAGGCATTTCTAAAAACTGGAGGGATATCCTCTTATGCATAATCATTGTTCTGGGATAGAAGCTAAGCCACAGTCAGAATTGGCTAAGTGGTATCAGTGGAATAATTTCTATAAAGCAGGATCATTAGCAGATAAATATCTCCTGCCCACACCTAAAATTGTAAAACAACTGTCTTGTCCATATAAATTTAAATTAAAAAAAGAAAAAAAATTTAAATTGAATAAGATACTAAGTGTTTTGTTTATAGGAGACAAAATAACATTATTCATTTTCAAAATCTGAAAACGAGAACATCCTGCATTAAATGGATAAGTATATTGTGATATGTTAGCATAATGGAATGTTTTTTAGTAACAAAAGTGAACAAACTACATCTAAACCTGATAATGGAGATGGATCACATAAATGTAAACATTTATAGAAATCATTTGTATCACATTTTAAAATTAATATGTAGAAATCAAGATACTACTCATTCCATTGATTGATTGAGACATAGTATCTCTATGTAACCCAGGCTAGCCTTGAACTCCTGGAGATCCTCTTGCCTCGGCTTCCTGAATGTGTGCACCACTATACCTGGCTAATATAATACCCTTTCTAGAATGGCTAGGGGCTGGAAGAAGGGATAAAGAAGGCTTTTAGGGGTGCTGATTTTGTTCCTCATATAGGTGTTAGTTACTTGGGCATGTTAAATTCATTAAGTTGAAGATTTATGATATACTTAACATAAGGATAACAGTATCCTTTGCAGCTGTTTATAATAGTGAAAGAACAGAAACTGATTTCATTATTAAAGGTCTGGTTAAATTACATAGGTGTACACTTTTCAGGAGAATATTAGGTAATATTGGTGGTGTGTGTCTGTGGTCCCAGTTATTTGAGAGCCTGAGGCAGAAGGATTGAATGAGTTCTTAGGAGTCCCCATTTCAAAAAAAAAAAAAAAAGAACAGGGCAGGTGATAGAAGGATGAAAGGAGGGCAGAGGAAGGGGAGAAAACATGGTTTTTTTTGGTGGTGCCAGGGATTGAACCCAGGGCCTTTTACATGGGAGGCAAATGTTCTACCATGGAGATACACCCTCCAATCCAATGTAATAATTTTAAAATGGTGTTAATCTGTGTTGGCATGGACTGTTCAAGATAACATGAAGTGGCGGAAGCAGATTATAGTGCAGTAAACACACTGGCTTGTTTTTGTTTTGTTTTGGTTTGTTTTGATGGAAGAGAGTGGTCATGTATGTATTTTCATGTAGAAAATACAAACTCAGATACTAATAGTAGTTGTTAATTTTTGGTGATAGTGATATTCTTTTTTTTAAAAGATACTTCTACCGTGGTTATGAGATTTAAAAATAAAAATCTTGTAAGTAGAAAAGCAAACAGGGGGACTAGAAGAATGAGATAATTATTTTCAAAATCAGAATTGTTTGTATTTGGAGGGAGAATGAGATAATACTAATAATGAGATTGTTAGGGTGAGACAAGTAATGTCTGGAGAGGATATTTGAATTACTACAAACAGATATTAAGTGACTCTGACAAGTGTAGGAACCTAGTAACTATGCACCATTCTGATGGTTTTCACCGTTAAGAGTGGAGATTGATCTTCCAAGCCCCTTTCTTCTTCCTTGTTTTTATTAATAATGAGGATGTATGGAAAAATATATTAATGCCAAAAATAGTTTTAAGTTTCACTCTAGGGATACTTGTTGAAAGCTTAACTTACTGAAATTCTACTATTTATTAAACTTTCTGTGTGTGTGATTGAACGTAGGGCTTCATACCACTTTACTCTTTAAATGTATATACCTGGGGGGTGTAGCTCCTTAGTGGAGTGCCAGCCTGGCACGCAGGAGACCCTGGATTCAATTCCCAGCAGAATTAAATGCATACATTTTGTTGCCTGAGAAGAAAACTTAGCTCTTTCTTATAAAATCTTATTTTCTGGCTTAGAAAGAGTCTTATGATGTAGACTTAAGCATAGACTCAGAGTTACTTGGTATTTTTATATGTACCCAGTACTTTAGCTACTGATTTTATGTTTATGTTTTTCAGACAAAGTCTCACTGTGTAGTTCAGGCTGGCCTTAAACTTTGTGTAGCCCTGGCCGACCTTGAACTGGCAGTGATCTTCCTGCCTCAGCATCATGAGTGCTGAGATTACAGGTGTGTGTCACCAAACCTGATTTAACTGTTGATTTTAAATAGTTTATATAATATACCTTTTTAATTTGAAAGATATTTTATGCAGATGCTTTCAAGCAGTAAAAAAAAATAATTCTAATAACATTTCATCTTAAAACGTAGGCCTTTGGATTTTGAATCCTTCATAGTAATAAAGTACACTTGGGTACTTTAAATGAGTAGTACAGTACCTAAGTGATTTTAAATACTCTTGTTAATTTTTTCCTGTCCTTCATAAAATGTTTAGGTATGTTTTGTGAGAATTTATCCCTAAGAAGGCTTTGGCAATGTTTTTAAGAATTGAAATAATGTATGTAAAACGTTTTTTCCCTTAATTTTTAGAAGAAACCAAAGACACAGAGGCTCCCACAGCACCTCAGAATAGCCAGTTAACGTGGAAGCAAGGCAGACAGCTATTAAGACAGTGAGTAATGGTTTTTTTTTTTTCCCCTCACTTTCTTTAAGGAACTAGGTATGAAAGTACCCTGATTCTAAAAATCATCCAGTTGTAGTGGGCCAGTGTGTATGTTCTTTATATTGCTGCTCTTTTTGCATTGTAGATAGTTGGATCTTTTAAAAGTTTATTTCCTTTAAGGTTTAGGATGATGTTGATTTCTCCTTATTGGGTAGAATGTTTAAAAGACTGGATAACTTGAAGGCCAGAATAATAACAGTATAGATTCCTTGAACCCTGTCACTAGAAAATTCACAGATTTGGTTTCTGTCATAAGTTATGTTGTGACTGGTTTAGGGAAGGAATTCATATGAAATTTTTCAGAAATGTCTTGCCAGTCCTTTTAGTTGAATGTTGGAGAAACTTTTCGTGTTCAAATTCTTTGCTTTGTTAGAAGTACTTCTGTGGCAAATCCTGTTGGTTGTCTTTATCTCAGTGTTCTTTATGTTTTCATCCTGCTGATCTGCTGGGTAATTTATAGTCCTCAGCCTTCTTAATGCTGTACATACTTGCTTTTACTTCATTAACTCCATGAAACGTGGTCAGATTCGATATTGTTACCCAGAATTACTCTGGAATATTCTGTGACTATTCTCACTAGTCATCAGACATTCCACCCCTCTCATCCCATTTAGCATGTTATTTGCCTTCTGGCCTTTGCTTGACCTACTTTGTTTTCCTTTTTAATCTTCCCTGCCTGTAGGTGATTTCGTTTTGTTTATGCTACTGGGGATTGAACCCAAGGCCTTGCATATGCTAGGGAATGTGCCCTGCTACTGTGCTACATTCTCAGTCCTTTTAAATATTTTTTGAAACAGGGTCTCATTAAGTTGCCGAGGCTATCCTTAAATTTGCAATCATCCTACCATACCTTCCCTAGTAGCTGGGATTTATTTCTGTTAAGGGCTTTAGAGCCCTTAATCCATCATCCTTTTATAGTACAGTAAGGTTTGTTGCTACCTAATTCTTCATCATATTACTATACCTTCCTGTAAAACCCCAGCTCTAGTTCATTCTTGTTTTGGGTTTGTTTTTTTTGGGTGCTGGGAATCAAACTCAGAGGCTCGTGCTTAATAGGCAAGTACTCTAACCACTGAGCTAAATCCCTAGTCCTCTAGTTCATTCTTAATGTCTTGTACTATTTCTAATTAACTCTTGGATCAGAAATACTCTTGGATCATGTGAATGCTATTATCTGTTCATGGTTTCATGTTCAAACATTGCAGAGAGCTTCCCCCCTCCCCTCAAAAACCCTGGTCACCTTCTGTTCCTCTTGTCCTCAGTGAATATTCTAAACTTTTACCACAGCTCAGCCCATTCTCCTTTACTTTCATTAAAATACCTCGGGTTCTGCTTCTCTGAAAATATGAAGACTACTCAGTGAGAACACTCTTAATTTTTTACTTTTCTTTCTGTAAACGTATTCTTTTATTCGTTACTTCAGTTTCCAGACTCTCCCTATAAAAGTGACTGAAACATGAACAACACATTTTTGATTGGAAGTTTCCAAGGTGACTAGCAGAATTGAAGGAAATGTTCAACAACAAACTGTCAGGAAATTGGGTAGCTTGGAGGACCTCTCAGAGACTGAAAACACTCAGGACATATTCTTACTCTCTGGCTTTCTACTCCTTGGTGTCAGCTTTATTCTGTTCTGTTGACAACTTCTTTTTTTCCATATGGCAGCCTCCTGGCCCACATCAGAACAATTCTGAGGAGTAGAATTGGCCTGACTTGATCAAATAAGTGCATGTGAGTTAGTAGTTTTTACCTGGGTTGTTTAAGATCATGATATTTCATTCAAACCAGAGAATCGGGGCAAGGTTCCCTCCCAGAGAGGACTGCATGTTTTAGAAGAGCAATGACAGCTGTAGAGAAATCAGTTGCACAGTATTTCTCTCATAAATTCCTTAGCCCGTTGCCTGGATCGATCTATCTATCTCTGGTCACCCTTTACTTGCCCTTTGACTTTATAGTCAAATGTAAAGGTAGTTTATCTGCAGTCTTCCTTGTTGTTCATTGTTCATTTCTTAGCTGTTTAGTCTGTTTTTTGTTTTGATCTGAAGGTCTGACAACATATTCAAGAAGAGATTTTTTTTTTTTTAGTTCATATTCAATCTCTTGGAACCATTTGACATTATTTGTTTTTGAGACATTTAATTTTGGTTCCAAGATAGCAGTTATTGCTCCTCTTCCCCCCATTTCTCAAGTATTTGAATTTTCCTTTGAATTTTTAAATTTTTGTAGCACTTCAGAAGTTGCTGTTCACAGGCTTTATCTTCTTTTGTATGCTTAATTTTGGCTGACTTCATTTAAATGTACAACTTTGAATACCATGAAAGACGAATGACCCAAATCTGTATACCCAGTCCACTCTCTCCTGAGCTATTGTTACTGTTATCAGATGAACCCAGGGCCTTGTATAGTCTTCTGAGCTTTTATTGTCTTATCCATGTGCCTAATAAACATCGTCACTTGACTTCTTCATAAATACCATATGATTGTTTAGTAGATACCCTATAAACTTGATTCTGACTCTTTTGTTCTCCACTTCATTGAATGGAGTCATTATCCAGCCAGTTGGGCTAGAAACCTGAAAATTTTCCAGAATTTTTACATCCTTCATTTTATCGCCATTTATTTGTGCTTCAAGTCACAAAAATTAGATCTTATTTTTGTCATATTTGTTCTTCTTAGTTTTTACTACTTCTTCGTTAGTAGCCTAGCCTGTCTCCTTGTCATTAGCTTTTGCCCCAAATTCTTTTGCTCTTTTGCTAGCAGTATTTAAGGCTGCTCTTTAGCATCCTTCGTTAGCCTTTTAAATACTTTGTCACATAAGGTCATTCATAACTCATAATATGTCATGATCTGGCCCTTTCTTCTTTGCAGTGTCATCCTGAACCATAGGTTAAGTAACCTGGTTTAGATAAGAAGAAAGTTTGAAAACCACAGAACTAGAGGAATGTTGTGGAGTCTTAGTTACTAGGAGGAGAATTACCCTGTTCATTGATGTCTGATTAAGAACTCCAAGTTTAAATTCAGCATGTGACTGTTCTCAGGGTCAATTCTACTTAATCTCTGCCATTCCTTGAACACTAAAAAAAATTTACACACATACATGCACACACATTAACACACACATGTATGTATCTCATCTACTCTTAAAAGTTTTTTAAAGCACGATGGCTTTTTGGGTTTCAAAATGATTGGCCCTTACTAATGTTAGCCATATTGTATGCCAGTGATGATGAACCTTTTTAGAGCTTTCAGTAATACCAAAGAACCCACCGTAGCTCAAGTGCCCTAGGTATGCCACCACTGCATATTTAAATTTTGCTTTGTAATTGACTTTCTTCTCCACTGAACAGTTACAGTTCTAACAAAACAAAGAGGAAGAATATAATTTATTAAGATTATAGTTTTTTAAAAGAATCTTTTCATGTAAGTCTGGCAGGTGTTAGCATTATGTGAAATTTAGTACTTTCCATTTTTCTTTTATAGGTATCTTCAGGAAGTAGGTTACACAGATACAATATTAGATGTGCGGTCTCAGCGGGTAAGGTCATTACTTGGACTGTCTAATTCAGAACCAAACGGATCAGTAGAAACAAAGAATTTAGAACAGATCCTGAATGGTGGTGAATCTTCTAAACAAAAAGGACAAGAAATCAAAAGGTATGATTTGTACTTGTAGGTTAACATTGTTTAAATAATGGGTATTATAAATTTCCGTTGCTTCTTATTTCTAGTATTAACAGCTTTTAAAGCAAAATTCAGGTTTAAAGATTGCCTCCTCCACTCCTAAGTGTCATTATGGGCAAATACATTTTGCTTTTCGATGCTTTTTAAATTTATCTCTATTTGGTGACAAGAGAACAGATCTAGTTCTGAAAAAGGTGTAAAATTAAAATGTAAATTTGAGTTTGATTTCATCTAATTCTGAAGTACTTTAATACCTCATTTTTAAGTTTCTGTTAAAGTATTTTTAATAAATTGTAGTGCTACTCTACCTCTAGAATGAACAATGATTATTTAGAAACAAGGCTTTATATTGGGTTTGGACTCAGGTAGCTACTAGACATACTTTTTTAAAAAAAATCTTTGAAATATAGTATATGTTTATGTACCATAAAATTCACACATTGAAGGAATACAATTTAATGGTTTTTGGAATACACAGAATTGTTCAGCCATTACCACAATCTATGTTTAGAACCTTATCATCCTAAAATGCCTTATACCTATTGAGCAGCCACTCCCCATTCTTCCATACCCCTAACTCTGGGCAACCCACTAGTATACTTTTATTTCTTTAGATTTGGTTATTCTGGATTATTTCATATAAGTGGTCTCTTGTGAATGGCTTCTTTCACTCAGCATATTTTGAAGGTTTATTAATCCTATAGCATGTGTCAGTATTTCATTTTACTTATCAGAAATACTCCATTCTATGGATGATATGCCACTTTTTTTTTTTTTTTAATCTAGTTGAAGAGCATGTGGGGCATGTGGGAATACTGAGTAAATCTGAGGAACTGCCAAACCCTTTTCCCTCAGATTTGAGGAAAAATAGTGGCCGTACTGTTTTACAGTCCTTTCAGCAGTACTATAAAAGTTCTGCTTTCTTCATTTCGTAGTTGCGATCGTCTGCTAGATACACTTTATTGACACAAACTTGATAAATGTAAGGAGTCACGCAGGTGAAACTGTTTTCATTTTTTATCATGAGATGTCACCCTGAGTTAACATAGGTTAGAAGGAGACAGAAAACAAAAGAAGAAGATACCAAATGGGTAATGATTTATAGCTTACAAAATTAATAATATATACAGTTTATAAACTAACATTATTTCATACCCTAGATGTATTTTATGACATTATGTGGTTGTCTGAAACATGTTCTATAAACTTGGCAGTTAATACAAGCCTTTAAGATTTTTCTATTTCTGAAACTCATATTCATTAATAAAATCACTTTGACATTATATAGAGTCTTTGTTTTTGTTTTTTTTTTAACTCTGATTTCAGGAAACATGTTGTAGCAGAAGGGAAAAATTTAATATATTACCATCATGCATTTTCAGCCAAACTTTTCAGCTAACTAGACTTAAGTTCATAGGATTTATAAATATTTGGTGCAGTTTGTTTTAGTACACATGAATCTGAAATCTGAATTATAAGTCCGTGATAAACTGTCTTTTCCTTATAAAGGTTCTTGATTTACAAGATTAAGAGTTTAGGGGCTGAGAATTTAGCTCAGTGGTTAGAGCGCTTGCCTTACAAGCACAAGGCCCTGAGTTTGATCCCCGGCACCACTAAAAAAAAAAGAAGAGTTTAATAGGTTTTTCTTTTTGGTGAAAATAACATGAGATTTACCTTCTTAATTTTTTAAAGTATACAGTACAATATTAACTACAAGCACAATATTGTATACTATATTTCTCTTGTATTACCGAAACTATAGTCATTGAACATCTCTTCACATTTACCACCCCCCACCCAGCCTCTGGCAACCACCATTCTACTTTCTGTTTCTGAGTTTGACTACTTTCATACCTTATCTAAGTGGAATTCTGCAGTAGTTGTTCTGTGACTGGCTTATTTTAGCTGGCATCATGTCCTGAAGCCTCATCCATGTTGTCATGTATAACAAGAATTTCCGTCTTTTTCATGACTGATACTGCATTGTATACATTGTATACATACATCATATTTTCTTTTATCTGTTCATCCATCAGTGGACATTTAGGTTTTAGTTGTTTCAGTCAAAGCTAATTTCCTTCCTAGTGAGCATAGTTAGGTTTTCTGACTCTATATGAAGAGTCAAATGAAGGTATGTTATGATTGAGCCATTATTAGGGTTATTTGAAAACACCTAAGAATAAGAAAACAATCTAACATGTGGATAGAGATTTCAGCAAAATAGTATTTGTCACATTCTGATTTATGATAGAAAAAAATTTGAAGCAGACCTACTGTCCCTTACTTAGTAGAGCAGTGGTAAGTTTTAGACTCACAGTATTAGAGGCAGTATGTCTAATGGTTAAGAATATGAATTCTGAAGACAGACTGGATTTGAATACTGACTTTACCACTTTCTCGTTGTGACTTTGGGCAGAGTACTTCACTCTGTCTACACTTCCTCATTTGTAACATGGGGATCATAAGATTGATGTGAAGATGATTTAATATAAAAATCATTTTAGGACGGGCCCTGGCATATAGCAAGTACTATGTAAATGCTTGCTATTATGGAGTATTGTGTTGAAGTGTGACCTCAGCAAAAATAGTGTTTACAAGATTCTGCTAAATGAATATCACTGATGTACTTCTTGATTTATGATAAGAGGATGTTGTAAGTTTGTAGTACATCATAATATAAAGTATCTACTTAATGAGGATTCGTTGAATGAGTTCCCTGAGATCTTGTAACTGGGAAAAGCTGTGCTGCTTCTTAGTAATGATTTGATTTGCTTTTAAACCTCTGGTTACTGGTCCCTTTTTCCTTTTCACTCTTTGGAATCTCAGGGCCAGATTTGTGGTTTTGCTGTAGAAAGTGTACTTTTAAAATTATTCTGCTTTCAACCTTTAACCCTTGGCATCATTTTATTTTCTTGTTATGCATATATATTAATTTTTTTTGTTCTCTTTTTGCCTTTTTAGAATGAGAAAGAGTAGCAAATAGTTGGCATAGAAAAAAATTGTACCATAGACAGAGACTTCCATTTAAACATGGTAGGTTAAGGACACATTTTACTTGTGTGCTTTCCAGAGATTCTGCTAAAATGACTGAGGGCTTAAGTGCATTAACATATCAGGACCACCCACCCCCGAAAAATGGACATACAAAAGAAGTGAGAGGATATATTGTCTGTGAGATAGGGAGAATGTAACAGTTTTGGAAGCTGGGAAGAAAATAGAAGCATGACTACTGATTTAGTTGTGCCAAGAAAGCTTAAATGTGAGTGCATTTGGGAACAGTAGGATGAAGAAAAGGAACAAGCCAGTGCCAGTTCCAGTATTCTACCAGTCATAAAGGTAAGGAATTGGAGCTATCAGGTAAATTGGGAATCAGAGGTTTAGATGAGGCTATAAATACAGAATTGATTTAAAATTTATTTGAGACTCTTAATCTCAACTCCCTTCTTCTATCCTGTATAGCTGGTTGAACACTCCTCCTCTACACCAAAGAATAGAAATATATTTTCTGGTAGAGATGAGCCAATGATGTCTGATTTTTTCTTTTTCTTTTTTTTTCAGAAGTAAAAGAATGAGTTATTTGGGTTTTTTTTTTTTAAGGATGAGTTATTATATTGAATGAAAACAAAGGTTATGTGAAAGTTTATGGCTGAGCATTGAGATCCCATTTTCTTCTGCTGTTTGACTTCCAACATGTTGGCAGCTGATCTTATATTCGTTCCAACCACGATATTTGTCTTAGTTACTTTTCTTGTTGCCAAGACAAAATACTCAACACTGAAAGTTAAAGGAGGAAAGGTTTATTTGGCTCACAGTTTGTAGAGGTTTCAGTCTGTAATCAGCTGGCTACACGGCAGGGTGGCATGGCAGAGGGGCATCACAGAGCAGGCAGGAGGCAACAAAAGGCAAGCAGCAGCAGAAGTAAGATATCTATCCCTTATATTCTATCCAGGTCACATGTCTTTAGGGTGGGTAGCACCCACACCCAAAGTGGGCCTTTCCATTATCCACACCCAGAACTATGCCAGACCAATCAGTGGACTAATTTAGTAATCACAAACCCTTGATCCTGGCATCACACACTCTAGATCCAGCCATCTCTGAAAAGCCCCATTTGTGACTGCATGAGGCTTTGAGGGCACATCTAGATATTGAAATTGATGATGTTAATAGAAAAGATCAATGATACTGATATTTGGGATATGCTAATGAAGCAGCTGGGCCTCTAGCTTGTCCTGCAAAAGTGAAGCTAGCCGTTTTCTTCGTCCTTTTGGGCTACTATAACAGAATACCATGGACTGGGTTGGTTATAAAAGGCAGAGATTGTTTCTTACTATTTTGGATGCTGGTAAGTTTTAAGATGCTGCTGCTAGCATGATTGGGTTCTGGCAAGGGCCCTTTTGCAGATTGCTGACATCTCAGTATTCCCTCACACTGGGAAAGGTACAAGCACCTTCCTGGTCTCCTTTACAGGGGCTTTCATTCATGCATTCCTAGTCACCTGCCAGAGGACCCACCTCTAATACCCTTTCACTGGGGATTAGGTTTCAATGTAAGAATTTTGGAGGGATATGTGCATTCAGACCATGACGTCCATGTACACAGTACAATTCAGATAGCTTGGCAGTGCCTCACTCTTACGTATGAAAACTTAATGCAAGCACAAGGCCCTGAGTTCAATCCCCAGCACCAAAAAAAAGAAAAGAAAAGAAAACTTAAAGAAAGACTTTAAGTATGAAAATTAGAAACCAAAAAAATCAGCCAAACAAGAGAACTCACAGAAAACAGGGAGCAGATTTTGAAAACTTTACCATCCTGAAAGGATTAAGAAAAGACAGTAAATCCATAAAACAAATTGGATACATATTTTTATTTTTTTCTTTTTTCTTTTTTGGACGCATATTTTAAAATATGCATCTAGATACAAAAAAAAGATTGAAATAATATCTTTGGTCTGGGGCTGTAGCCCCATGACCCAATGGTACAACACTTGTCTAGCATGTGCAGAGCCCTAGGTTTGAGTTCCAGCACCACTCAAAACCTTGAAAAACTTGAAAGATAAGGTGGAAAGACTCTTTTGGTAAAGAGAAAAATAGGACTGAAAAGAGGTAGGAAAATTCAAAGTTTAGTCAAGGCATGTCAGTGTTCAGTTAGGAGTTTCAGAGAGAGAAAATAGAAGAAATGGTGTTGAAAAGATTATTAAAGAAGTAATACAAGGAAATTTTCTAGAATGTATTTCTAAGTATGTTTCCAGATTGAAAGAATTCTCTTCAAATACATATAAATTTAGTGGAAAAAGGATAAAATACAGAGGCCATCATTATGAGCACTAAAAATTGAGAAGAAATTGTAAAATATTTCAGATAGGAAAATCAGGACACATTGAAAGGATTGGGATCCAGATTGATAATAAATTAATATTCAAAGCTAGAAAGTAGTACAGTGTAAGAGTACCTTCAGTGTTTGCAGAGAAAGTGATTTCCATTTAGTTTTGTATACTGAGGCAAATTAATCGTATTGTTTGTGAATGTAGGAAAAATGTCAAATTTAGTTTTGGAAGCTATTGGAGGATGTGATTTAGCAATCTGAGAGAGTAAACTGGAGAGGAAAGTATAGAACCCAGAGGAAGTCTGGTACCGAAGAGATGTAGGGAACTCTGAGGGAACACTTGTGTAGTGCACCTGGATGGTAATCAGAGTAAAATGGAAGAAAAGAGGCTGGACAAAAAGACTCTTAGCAAAAAATGTAGTTAATACATAGCATGATGTGTTTGAGGATTTTGAAAGGAGAGACATGTACAATCCTGCTAGAAGTTTTGAAGGAAAGATACGATAACATCGTTGGAAAACCAATTAAAAACAATGATAACACACTACACAGTTATTTCAGGAAAACCATATATAAAAGAGAAGTACTGAAATCATTGTTTAATGTGATTTAAATAGACATAATATGTTATCTGCTTACTTTCTTTCATTGCTGAGACAAAATACCCAGCACCCAAAGTTAAAGGAGAAAAAGTTTATTTAGCTCACTGTTTGTAGAGGTTTCAGTTCATAGTCAACTGGCTCCAAGGCAGGGTGGCACAGCAGAGGGACATAGCAGAGAGAAAGTTCAAGGTAGAAGGTAGCAAAGCAAGCAAGAGACCTTAGCAGCTTTTTTCTGCCTCCTTTTATATTCTATCTAGACTACTGGTATTGGGATTAGGGTGGTGCCAAACCAATCAGTGAACTAATTTAGTAGTCATACACCCTTAATCCCAGCACCTTTAATCCTATAATTGCGCCATGAATTGGTCACACACTCTAGATCCAGCCACCTCTGAAAAAGCCCCACCTATGACCGCAATGAGGCTTTGGGGGGACATCTAGACACAAGCCATAACATATGTGCATAATTATAATCACAGAATATTGAGATAAAAGCTAATTGATATCACTGTTATTTGGGTAAGAAATGTGGATATGGGGTAGAGATTATAAGGGAACTAAATCTTGATCAAGAAACGGTAGTCTAAGCATGTTGTTTAGAAATAGAAATAAAAAAATTCTTAAAAGAGAATGGAAATGTATTGTTCCTAGTGTATGGGAATCAGAGGTAGGGAGAGTGGAACAGGAAACTGTTACTTGTCACAAACTTCCTAGAATTCTTTTTTGGAGCGAGGCAGTTGCTGGGGATGGAACTCAGGGCCTTCCTCTTGTTAGGCAAGTACTCTATACTGCTAAGCTAAATCCCCAGCCCTTGTTAAACTCTTGAGAGCTATGTGCTCCCCACCCCACATATTTTATATTTTAACAAATTCTACTGACCATGCTTATGATCCTTAAATTACTCTTAGGTAACCTCAGTTAAACACTAAAAGTTGCCTGATGGTTCTTTTCTTTCTTTGTTGGTTGATTTCGTATTTCATTCTTTAGTCTTGTTCACATATCTTTCTATACTTAATAAATTGCCAACTTCATTCCAAACTGTATTTCTTAATTTTAGCCATTCTCTTAGCGTTACCAGTAACTCAGGTCCATGTTCTCAGGTTTGTTTGCTCGCCTCCAACCAAATCAAAGTAACCCTGAGTAGATGGAAGGGCCTCTTCACCCAAATTATCTCACCATGTGTTGGTGTGTGTGAGGGTCTTTTATATCAAGAAACAATGTTGGGTAGAGAATACAGTGAGATGTAATATATGTGTCCAAGCTTGTTTCATCCCCATGGGCCTAGACTTGGACTTCTCCTTCCCTTGCCTGGGGAAGTGAAACTGGATTTGGACCTCCTGGTGGTGGAATATGCCCTAGGCCTGAGGAAGTTTGGAGAAACTGCTTGTCTCTAAAGAAAAATAGCTAATTTTTAAAGACCATTTTGCCATGCTAGTTACAAAAGTCCTATAACAGTACCTTATTTTCATTTTGATGTATGTTTTTTGGAAGCCATTCTCTGTGGATCACTCCTGTTTCTGGAAAGCTTGTGAATAGCAACACTGTTGCCTTTTTATTCTGCACTGTTTGTCTAAGAATGTTTATATAAGAACCCAGGAAGATAGAATCTTCTGGGTACACATATTTACTGTCCAATATAAAAGATTCAGTTTCTAGAAGTTCAGAGTTTCTTAGTTGTGATTCAGACATACTATATGTAGAGCGTTTTCCTGATCTTCTCCTTGCTAACTAACCTTTTGGGACTTGAGAGGCAAAGTAAACTAAGCAAAACCATGGTGCTCCTGCTATTTTTTGTGCTCTAAAGAAGAGAATTCTTGTCTCTGATTCAGTTTTATGACTTTTTCCAGGACCCATGAAAAAGTAATAAGGCTAGGTTGTTAGAATTTGTTACTGCTGAGATTTAAATATTCTTCATATATTTTCGACACAAGGTTGCATCAAATATGACTTGCAGATATTTTCTCCCAAACTATAGGCTTCTCTTTACATTCTCTTGACAGTGTCTTTCAAAGAGAAGAAGCTTATAATTTTGGTGAATTCAGTTCATAAATTTTTTTCTTTTGTGAGTTGTGTTCTGTTTGTTTTACATGTATGGGTATTAGTGTGATTAACAACAATTTTTAAAACCTAGAAATGTGATTTCTCACTGTAGAAAGAAAATTCTATTCAAGGGGCAGCAGTATTTTGTCAAAGTTCAAAACAAAATTCTTAGATCTAACAAAAGTACTATTATTTTCTATCACTGATATGCCAATTTTTCAAGTGTATTCTTTGTCTTTCCTTTAATCCCAAAATATTAAAATTCAAATGTCTTACTGAGGAGTACATTTTGTTATTGTGGTTGGCTTGTGTTTGTTTTTTTTTGTTGTTTTGTTTTTTTAATTTTTATTTTTTTACCAAGAACATGCATTGGTACATTGTATACATAATGATCCCATTTATCATGGTTATTTTGTACCTATACATGATGTATCTTGGTTCCCTCCCCTTCCCCACCCCTCCCTTCTGTTCCCCCCTTTCTTTATTTACAGCAGGTTTATTTACATTTTTCCATTTTTTTCCCTTTCTTTCCCTTTTCCCTTCCTCCTTTTGCCCTTCTAGTTCTCCTCTCTTTTGAATATTATCTTTCTTTTACCTAGTATCTATTATGCCTCTTTGTCTTTATGTACACTTATGGTTTCTCATATCAGAGAAACAATTTGATGTGTACTCATGCATGACTGATTTATTTCACTTAAGAGTATGTTCTCAAGGTGCATCCATTTACCCCCAAATGACTCTAGTTTATCCTTTTTTATGGCAGAGTAGTACTCCATTGTATAGAAAAACCACATCTTCTTTAGCTGTTCCTTAATTGTTGGGCATTTGGGTTGTTTCCAAGACTTAGCTATTACAAATTGTGTTGCTGTGAACATGGTAGTGCATATATCTCTATGGTATGAGGTTTTCAATTCTTCTGGGAAGATAACAAGCAGGGGAATAGCTGGATCAAATGGAACCTGTAGATTTAGTTTTTTGAGGAGTCTTCATACTGATTTCCATAGTGGTTGGACTAGTCTACAATCCCAACAACAGTGGACAAGGGTACCTTTTTCCCCAGAGCCCCACCAGCACTTGTTGTTGTGTTTGTTTTTACTAATTTACATTTGTACAAACGCTGAACTTATTCTGTACATCACTTTCTTTAAACATTGTGCTGGATTGGGTGGAGTATAGTGATCTCTTGAAACCTTGTGTTATATTAAAATGCTATTAAAAAATAGACTGAATGCTTTTATGTCCTTAATTAGGACTTTATGGAAGGAACCAATGTGGAGAAGGAGCTGAATTTAGATTATTTTTCTTCTCATTGTTAGTAAGCATTTTTGAGATGATCTCATTCAACACCTACAATTTACGGGTAAAGAAATTGAAGTAAAAAGTTGTAAGTCACATGCCCAAATTTGAGCATTTTGTTAATGGCAGAGCAGAGACTTTACTTTGTCTGTTTTTCCAGCTGAATTTTCTTCTGTTCTGTTGCTGCCTTGTTACGTATTTAAACCACTATATCACCCCTGCCTCTTCAGTACTGGGGATCTAACCCAGGATCTTTGTACTGAGCTACATTGCTAGGCCTTTTTCTCTTTTCTTTTGAGACCGGGTCTCACTAAATTACCTAGGCAAGACTTCAATTTGAAATTCTCTTACCTCAGCTTCCTAGAGTGCTGGGGTTACCAGCATGCTGCACCATGGCCAGGTGAAAACTCTTTGTACAAAGATGAACTCAGATTAGTTTTAATAAAATTATTTAGGAAGTGAAAATAGATTGTTACTATTTTCTCTTAATGAGTGGTCCTCAAACAGTTGAAAATATTTTCACAGGTTAGAGATTTTTTTTTTCTTAAGAAAATTTGTAAATAGAAGAAAATTTGTAAAATGGACTGGGCTGTTCTATATAATATGTATGTTTCATGTGTTCTGTCACTTTAAATATGGAAGCATGATAAACTTTGATGTTTAATATTTTAGTCCTCAAACATTTGCAAAAATATGCCAAGTTTGAGTTGCTTGACTTTGAGAAATGGTAACATGTTTGAATATTTGATGCTATCAGATTTTATTTTGTCAAAGTAATTACCTGAAATATTTTGGACAATAAACTCGGTAGACAGAGGACAGTTACTTTTTTTTTTTTTTTTTTTTTTAATGCTGGGGATCAGACTCAGGGCCTTGTGTTTGCTAAGCAAGCGCTCTATCACTTGATTTAAATCCCCAACCCTAACAATCACTTTTAATTGTAGAGCATAAGCAGTCTTTCACATCATTTTCTTATCTCCATAGCTGCCTTCAACTGGTTTTAAAATAGGAAACAG
This sequence comes from Hystrix cristata, assembly GCA_004026905.1. NCBI lineage: Eukaryota > Metazoa > Chordata > Mammalia > Rodentia > Hystricidae > Hystrix > Hystrix cristata. Next base: position 64,602 of record PVJO010004019.1, read on the forward strand.
GGTTGAGAGTGTAGCTCAGTGGTGCAACCGTTGCCTAGCATGTTTGAGGTGTCGGTTCAGTCCTTAGTACCACGCACTCACCAAGGAAGAGGGATTAAAATAGAAGCCAGAAAGAAATACTAGAGTCACCTATTGTGCCGTTGGATTCATCTTTTTCCCCTTCTTGCAGGCCCTCTGGTGATGTTCTTGAGACATTCAATTTCTTAGAAAATGCTGATGACAGTGATGAAGAAGAGGAAAATGACATGATTGAAGGCATCCCAGAAGGAAAAGACAAACATCGGATGAATAAACACAAAGTAGGAAATACATTTTATGTTTTTATTAGCTGTATGCTCTTGTACTTGAATAGTAATTTTTGAGATGTTTGGAGTTTTTTTGGGGAGTGATTGATCATTTTTATTTTATCACTTGAAAATTTCATATTGTCCGCTCTTGCTGTATTATTCATTAAATGGACAAGAAAGGGTCTATTTTCTTAGGACCGTTCCAGTGGTTTTGAAACATTAAAAAAGTTATACCCTTTTCCACTCCTACGAGAAACACTGCTGAAATCTGTGTCTTCATACACAGTACACAGGTGATAGTGATGGGGATACTCCTACCCTGGGTGGATTGTGAGTAGATGTCAACATTCACATTCTTTGGTAAAGATTAACGAAAATTTACTTACAACCTAAGAAATGGATTTATCCGTTTCAGTGGTGAGGGATGTTCTGTAGGAGGAAAAGTAGAGTACATAATCAGTTTGTGATTTACCAGAGTAGTGTTCACTGTGTTGAGTTTATTTAAAGAATGAGTAAATTTAGTTATGATACTTTGGAATTTTACAGTAATGGGAAGAAACAGCAACATTTCTTAAGCTTCCAATCTACAAAAGCAATTTTCAGTGTTTCTCCTACATTCCATAAGTGTAATACACTTGTTAGGTGAATAGATATTTTGATTCTTCCCTATTTTTCTTATTCTTAGAGAATATATCTGTTATATCTGTTATCTGATATAACAGATAAAACACTGTTATATCACACTTACAAACTTAACATTAGTTACTATGCTGTGTCCCTCTGAGTGATGGACCATGTGTGCGGTTCTTACTGAGAAAGGTCAATTGAAGATAACCTAACAGAATATAAGCAAATGAGTGGTTCTTTAAAAGGAAGCAATTTTGAATCTACTGTCATTAAAGAACTTAACTCTTGATGTATTGATGAGTGGCATTTAATCATTTTTAGTGCCACATTATTGTGATCACATCTTACAAATAATCTTGGCACAGCACCGTTGAACCATTTAGGGTATGCACTGGTGCCTTGGTTCATGAACTAAATTCTTTCCATGATTCTGATCGCAGAATTTGTTTCAACTATGCAGCCAGAATCATGGAAAGAAAAAAGTTTGTGAACTGTAGTTTGAAATGTGTGAATTATGTGGAAAATCTAAAACTTAGGATAAAAATAATTCTTGCTGTTTTTACAGATAGGTAATGAAGGTTTAGCTGCTGACCTAACTGATGATCCAGATACTGAGGAAGCACTGAAGGAATTTGATTTTTTAGTGACTGCTGAAGATGGTGAAGGAGCTGGAGAAGCACGGAGTTCAGGGGATGGCACAGAATGGGGTAAGATTATAAAGAAATACGGGGGTGGGAATAAATATTTAAAGACAGATTATTATTAAATATTGTTTGTGGAATGTGTGTATCTGAATGTATGATGGAAGGTAAACTGAGAGCAAGGAGAAGTGGTATTTAAATAATTTCAGTATTTTATACTAATTTATTTAGATATGGTGACTGAATTGTTTCATATGTTCAGATTTTTAAAATTTATCTTAATTTAAAATTGAAATGTTTAGTTGACCTGGAAATTACTCTTTTTCCTTTAGCAGAGTTTTAAAAATAAATTTTACTCATTTTAAATGTTTTCATTATTTAATTTGGTAATGTAGGTTACAAGAGGACTTAACTCTTAATATGTCCATTTATTGTTATCGGACTTATTTTTAGGTAGGAATAAAATTGATATTCCTGAGTTTTAGCTTGGATTAAGCAGAATTGTAACTCTATATTGAGCAGGATTTAGTGATGATACTAACTTTTATTGTATATAGTATGCAGTGTGCAAGTGTTAGGGCCTACTAAGTTTTGAAAGTGATTCACAATGGTAATAATTCAACCATATCCAAAAGAGAGAACAGTTCTATCTGGACAGGGTTAAGTAAACCCCATTAGAGAATAAAATAGAAGGGTGAAAAATATTTTAAGGTAATAACTGATAGCCAGTTTATTCTGTGAAATATGTTCATTCAACCATCATTTAATATCAGCATGTGGCCTGGTAGGTGGTAGATAAGAATATTTACAGAGTTTTATTAGAGATTAATACACCAAAGTTTTTCTTAATTACTAACAAAATCACTAGAAATATTTTTAATTACTTAGGCGATAGGAAAACACACTTGGATTTAAAAACCTCATGTATTGAAACCATTACTAATAGCAGGAGAGACAACCTTTGGGGAGGGGCGTTTTTGGGAGGTGGTGCTAGGGATCAAACTTAGGGCCCTATGCACTTGCTGGGCAAGTACTCTACCACTGACATAAATCCCTAACCCCAGGAGAGACAAACTAAATAGATAATATATTTTTTGACTATCTTGATGTAAAGATGGAGTAATAAAGCATTTTTTTGTTACCACTTCTCATTATTTATAATTTCAGAACATCATTTTGAGATCTTCATTTTTCTCTTCTCCTAAATGGAAATACAAGAGGCATTTTAATTCAGAATATTAGCTCCATGATTACTTTCTATACTTTGTATTTTTTGGTAGTTATTTGCAATGGACTTTATTTATTTATTTACTTAATGGATTTTTTGAAGCAAAGTCTTGCTGACCTGGAACACACTATCCTCCCACCTCAGTTTCATGAGTGTGGGATTACAGACGTAACCACACCACCATGCCTGCCTTTGAAAATGACTATATTTTAGAAGTTTACTCTTGCTCGGCAGAAACAGTAAAAGATCTCAGGTGGTCTTTTTAATGTTGGTTTATGTGTCTGATCCATTCAGTGTTGGAAATACCTTTTTCCAGTAATTTCAAAAGTATTGTGTATTTTTTCCTGAATATTCTAAATTTTATAAAATAAATAATGTAAATATTATTTTATGTTACTAGTGTATTTTAGATTGAGAACCTACAAATAAATGGGAGGAAGAATATTAAAAATCACTTGTAATGCTACTTTGTGGAGAACTATTGTTAATATTTGTGAAGTATATAAATAGATATAATTTATTGACAAAAGATTTAGAGCAAGCATCTGTTTGGTTAAATCTTAGCATACACCCATTCCTATTTTTTTAACCTAAAGTTACTGGAATTTAAAAGGATAAACAAAAATTTCAGAAATTTAATTTGTATCAAATGGCATACTTTCTTTAAAGTATCCAGTTACATACAACTGATTGGTCCTTCTCTCCAAAGACTTTTAGCTATAGAATTTTAAGAGAAGACTTAGTGAATGACAACTGTCAATGCTTTATTTACTTTTTACTGTCAGTATTTGAGTGACCTGTTTCTCCTTATATAAATAGACCAACACAGCGTCTTTACTTCCAGACAAGACTAGACCATTAAGGCATCTTAAATTCTTCATCCTGAAGAAAAGGACTCTTAGATATGAAACAGTTCAAGTAGTTTCTGTAAGAATAAAACTCAGAATGTAGCAGTGTTTCTAAAAGTTCATTTCTCAAAGAGTGTTACTTATACTCGTTTTTTCTGAAACAAAGAGGGTGAATGTACAAACATCCCTTTTAAATTACTCAATTCTTTAAAAATTCAGTGTACTTGTAAATGGTAAAGTAGAGATTTTTAGATTCAAATTATTGGATAAAGAACACAGATTTTAAAGAAAGCCTTGTCCTAATGAAACACATCTCAATACTTAGCCACTTTAGATAATCTGTTAATTTTGTATAATAACCAATCTGCTTAGTTTTAATTTTAAATCCTTTTAATCTTAGGAAACCACTGCTCTTTCAGAAAGTTTTTTTGTATACTTTTTCACTGTTTTCTGCACTAGGTGATCTGAGTTTAATGTTACTAATTTTTTGTTCTTCTCAAAATAAAATTAGTTGGCATCTCTAATTTTGTTTTCTCATGGAGACTAGGCATTTTAAGAATGTTCATTTTCTCCTGTCTTTTGAAACAGTGATCTCTGGAAATTTATAGAACTACAAAATATAATCAGTACCTGAATGTTCATAATTAAGTATGGTGGATAAAGTATTTAGTTTTGCATGAAGTGAAGTCAGTTATATATTTATGTTACATTAATTAGTAGACATGTATAATTCTTCTGCTTTGGTAATCAGAATTACCGTAAGAGAATTTCATGTTTTTTTTGTGGTTTTGAGTTGTTAGGAGTCAACTTTTTTGTGCATGTTTTTGTTTTCTGTTAGACAAAAAACATTCCCATAATTGATTTACCCTCATTTCTTGGTATTTCCCCCCCTAGATTATTTTAAAACAGGATTAATATGTAGAAGATTATGCTGCCTCTTCCCTTTTGCTCTTGTCTATTCCTTATAAGCAATGTCAAATCAGCTGTTACTTACCAGGCAAGTTTCAGGATGTTGTTTGTGCACATATGCATTCACCAACCTGTTCTCTGCACTGCCTAAGTTTACCTTTGTTTTCTAGAATTGAGGTTATCTTGCAAGTAATATTTTTTCCTCAAGCTTATCCTTTTTTTCATTCCCTTTGCTTTTTCACTACACTCTTGCTGCCTTTGTGAAAGCTAGTCACAACTTTATTTTTTCTACAAAGTTCTTTTAAAAAACTATTTAGCTATCTTAATTAAATTTTTCTGTCCTAATTTCCTGTGTAAAGTTTATGCCACATAGTTAAATGGTTTTTTGGTCTCTGAGATACTGAAAATATTTCTTTGAAATGTGTCAAGTTTGTCTTTAACTGACAGTAAGATTGCTAGCTTCAATAAGACGAATGCAAATTCCTGTGCTTGCTCTGGCAGCACATATACTAAGAAGAATGCAAATTCCTTAGATCACATTTTTCTTGCCATATTCAATAAATTGACAGGATTCCTGATGTAACACAGTTTTTAGGAAAATATGATTAGTGTACATGAAAAGCTGATTTTCTATTTAAGTCAGTATTACAGCTTTACTACCAACACTATTTCACCTTGTAGATTTGACAAATCTTACATGTAAATTTTAGTCGTGAATAATCTAGCTTCGAGTAATTCAGGTTAGCAAATTCATTGATGAAAGTGTTGGCTTTAGCTTCTGTGATCATAAGTACAGCTACAGGGGAAAAGTCACCACAGTTGCAACAGGAAGCACTCAAGGTACATTAAATACTTGGATTTCTGTTTGCTGTTTAAATATGAGAATTTATTGTGTTTGCTACATATAGCAATCTTTGTGTGTCCACTTCAAAGACTGAGAGGCTTCATGAGCTTGTAAGAGTTAATAAACCAGAATATACTGAGCTATTAAAAGTTTAACATATGTTTCCACTAAAATCTCACTGTTCAGTCTAATTGAATGACTTAGCATAGGTGCTTTGGTACAATTTTTATTTAATTAAACTTAAGCTAAGGTTATAAAAACTCCTAGTTGTTACTTTATAATATTGTTAAACTTCTCTATAACATAGCTTTAAAGCTGAAGAAAAATCCACAATTCTTGAAATAATTACGAAAGACAGTTTCTATACTGCCTCTTTTAAACGCTGTTTTTCTATGAATATAATTTTTTCAGGCACAAGTATTAAATCAGTTATTAATTCAGCTGAAATAGCTGAGGTGTCATCTTTAGCAGGTGTATAGCAATACATGTTTTCACTTCTCCATGCTTGTCACTGCTTATCTTATCCTGAAAAAAATCAACTCTAAAAAATTCTTCAGTGGATTTTGAGTTTTGTTTTTGTTTTTGCTAATCTTAGTTGTAGACCAATGGAAGAAGGTAATGAGATGTTGAACTATTTGGGTGGGTGGGACAGATGTGGGATTCTCTGGAATGCTTTGTATGAATTAAATGAGACATTGTATTTTGGAACTATATGTATTATATTGGACTATAATGCCTCTTCATTAGTACAGTTATCCTGTGCATGCAGAATCAGTGTGACAGATGGTGCATGAGTATTTTCATCAATTAAATGGCACTGACCTTTCCAGCTTGCACTTTTATGAGTAGTTCGCATGTAATTCATTCATTTGCTTTTATGATGCTGGCTGAATAATTTTTATTAACACTTTTATAAAGATGCAGTGATCTATTTTTATGACATTAGATTTCTAATGTCAGTTCATTGAAGTAATAACTTTCAAATTGTGTTGCATAAAATATGAAGCACCATTTAACTGTCATTGGTATTAAATGTTTAGAAACTTATGGGTGTATTTAGTTTGAGTTGTGAACACCAAAACTGAGACTGCACCTTTAAAGTACTTTGAGTATATGCTATTAAAACATTTTTATTATGATTATGTGAAACTGTAACAGTTTACTGCCAACAGCTTGCATTGCCAACTGCTGATATTTTTTCTTTCGATAATATGCTGCATGTAGATAAAGATGACCTCTCCCCAACTGCTGAGGTTTGGGATGTAGACCAGGGACTAATAAATAAACTGAAGGAACAGTACAAGAAGGAACGAAAGGGGAAGAAAGGGGTGAAGAGTAAGTGCAGATTCTGACTATTATAATTTTTGTATACCAATATTGAGAAAAAAAAGTCAATTCTGTTTTTTCATGTGATTTTGTTTTGTTTGATAAAGGGGGCAACTAACTTTAAACTTTGTCTGTTGTATAATTGAAATTTATTTGGATATCATTTAGGACGTTATTCATCAAGTAGAAAATCATTTATTTTAAGTATGTGGCTAAGGGATGAAGGGAAGATTTTGAATTTTTTTTTAAGCTTTTAAAAAATTTACCAAGTTGTAGGGAATATTGGCCTTGGAATTGAAAGTGACAGAAATTTGTTCAAATGGGAGGAAAGTATAGATTTTTTCTATTTTTTGATATATAAGGTATTATTTTAAGCTATACCCAGCTCATATCCAAGTCACATTTCTTAGTTTGGGAAACTTTAAACACTATGAGCAGGAAACCTTTTACAATAGGTTCTGCTTTCTGGTCATAATCTAACCACAATTAACAGCTGCAAAATTTTCTCCTGGGTATTATTTTCTTGATTACTTTAGTTGGGGAAGTCCACAGGTGAGGGTAGTGGTAATAGAAGGGTTTACTTGGTCAAGAGCCTGGGTATCTTTTGGTGCCAGAGCATATTTTTTCACTGAGTTATATTTTGATGAGTTTACTGAAGAACTCATCAAAATATAAAATGGCTGTAGCCATTTCTTTGAAGTAATTCATTTTCGTTTTGTGACTCAAACTTAGCACCCACATGAAAAACATCTGTGATATTAAATGGACAGTTTTGAAACTTATTTGGGGGATATTGTGTTTTGAACTGGCTGTTTTTTACTCTTTCAAGGAGAAAATAGTGCATGATAAAGACAAAAAACACAGGAACATTCTTTCATGTTTTTTCTGTGGTGACAAACACATTAGTTTACTAAGTGGCAGGTATAATGGAAAAGAATGGGAGTTTGCTTTTTTTTTCTGGAGGGGAGTGCTGGGGATTAAACTCAGAGCCTTGCACCTGCTAAGCAAGCACTTTACCACTGAGCTAAATCCCCAACCCCTCAGTAAAGTGTTTTTTGGGTGATTTCATTTATTTGGAGGCTAAGAAGTGGAGTTTAGAGGATTTTTACCTGTTCCCCAAATTTCTTTGGTAACTTTATGCTAGTTTATGTTACTGCATGTGAATAAAAGGATAAAATGTTCTATAAAGTTTCAAACTGTATTGCGAATTGCTGATTTTATTTAGAAGCATTTAGTGCTAGGCTGGAGCTATATTCAGTTTTAACATGACTTATCTGTAATGTGTGCATGTTGAGTGTGAAAGTATTATTGCACGATTGACTGTTTTAATATAGTAAAATAACAGCATTTTAGGATTTAAATTTTTTCTTTAAGAAAATTGTTTTTTAGATATTGGATTACTTATGTATGCTTATTTTACATATACTTATTACTTATTTTACATATAGTTATTTTATATATGACAATCTGCTGAAGGTTTCATTAATTTGCTGAAGGTTTCTTTAGAAAATATTAGAAGATAATATTGCTTCTTACTTAAAATAGAACTATTCCATAAAGTTTCCCTAAGGAATACTAAAAACAGATGAATTGCAACTAAATTTTTTAATCCTCATAAAATATCTAACTTTTTTTTTTTAAAGACAGGGTCTTACTGTGTAGTTCAGGCTGGTCTTGAACTCACTATGTAGCCCATACTGGCCTCAAACTTGGTGGCAGTCCTCCTGCCTCAGCCTCCCAAATCCTGGGATTCCTGGTGTGCGCCACCAGCCTGATTTATTTTTGTTTTTTTAATAGGACCATAGTACAGTTTTATAACTTGCCTATTTAGCTAATAGTTCATAGAAAATATCACTTTATGTCAATAAGTATTCCTTTATGTTTCCAACTTTTTAAGTTTAATTAAGCTACCCTGTTATTCAACAATATTGGAAAGCCTAATGTGTGAATTCAGTACAAGGGAATTGTAGTTAAATCAGGACCTAGGGACTCTTTCCTCACCTGTCTCAATATTACCTAGATGTGTGTTATATTATTGAGTCTACTCTCCCTTAATTTTGATTTTTTTAATCTTTTTTTATTTATTCATTTAAAACATTTTATTAGTATATATTTGTGATACATAAGAACTACAGTCATCTTGGGGAATTGGTACACATACATAACTGCAATTTGATTAGTTTTGTATCTTCTTCCCCCTTTTACCTTCTGGTCTCTGGCTTTCCCCCAATCCCTTTCATCTCTAGTTTTTCTCCCTGTTTCCCACTGTTTCTCTTTATTTTTTTCTTTAAATTATTTGTATTTTGCATCTCATGTTACAGATACCTTGAAACATTTAACTTTCTGTGCCTGTTTATTTTTTAATGAACTAACTGTGGGAAGGAGGAAGATGGTAGGAGAGTGGGAAATAAAAAGGACCAAGATGCATATGTATATGTACCAGTACCTGGTGATGAATATTTTCATTATGTACTGAAAACATATAGTAGTAAAGTTTTTACAAAGCAAAAAAATAAATACTTTTTTTGGGGGGGATGCTGGGGATCGAACCCAGGGCCTTGCACTTGCTAGGCAATCCCATAAATACTTATTATTTAGACAAAATATGTATGTAGAAATATAAAGAAAAAAGTAAAAATTACCTGCAGTCATGAGATTAACTCAGATTAACTACATCTAATATTTGGTGTATATCTATTGATAAACATTCCTAAAAGTCTTGGGAAAACTTTATACATAAGTAGGCATGGTGGCACATGCCTGTAATTCCAGCACTCTAAGAGGCTGAGGAAGGAGGATTACAGGTTGAGCTCAGCCTGGGCAGTTTAGTGACTTACTGATACTTTGCCTCAAAAAGGACCAGGGTGGGGTGGGGTGGGGTGGGGGGTGGGCTGGAATGTAGCTCAGTGTGCAGGCCCTGTGTTTAATCCTCAGAACCCAGAGTGGGGTGGGGGGTGGATATGACTGTACATAAACCTTTTCTATTTTTCAACAAGAATATCATATTGTTTTTTTAACAATATTGTTTTTTAATGTTTCGTAGTTGCTTAAAATTTTGGTGGTTGAATAGTATTTCATTTTGTGGATTCAACTCAGCCTCCATTAGGTAAATTTTAGTTTGTTTAAATCTTTGAATATTTTTGTAACATCAGTGTCTCTAACATTTGTTACCTGTGTAAGTAGACATAAGGATGAGGTTTTACCTGCAGTGGATAAGTTACAGTACTGCCAGTGAATGCCTGAAGCCTCTGATAGCACAGATCTTACATATTGTATCTTTTTTTTATATACATATATTCCTGTGATAGTTTAATTTGTAAGTTAGGCACACTAACAGGTGAAAAAGAATTTACTCTGTATTTCAAGATATAATTTTTTTTAAATTAGAACTTTTACCTTTTTACTTCAATAAGATAGTCTTTAACTTCTCTTTATTGCTGGCATTGCTACTCTTCTGCTTTGGGGCCATTAGTAATTAGTAAAATAAGAGTTTCTTTAACATAAACATTGTGGTCCTGTGACATTTGGTCTTATAACCAAGAAAGCTACTGAACATATACAGTATGGAAATGCTGGACAGAGGTACCACATGGGCAGGACAGAACTAGATAGTGTGTGATTTCATCACACTACTCTTGAATGGCATGAAATTTAAAAATTTATGAATTGTTTATTTCTAGATGTTTTCATGTAATATTTTTGGGCTGTGGTTGTCCATGGGTGACTGAACACTTGCAAAACAAAACTATGTATAAAGGGGCATTACTATGAAAAAGGTATTTTGATGAATCAAATCTCTAATGGTCTTAATTCAGACAGATTATGATATTAATCCTAAAATACAATTTTACATATAAAGATAATTCACAAATTTTCTTGTTCTTATTATCCAGGCTCTGTTGGTTATAATTCTGTTATTTTCCCAGATGCAGCTTTGTATAAATTGCAATAATTTATGAACTGTAGGCTTTTCTTTTTTTTCTTTATTCCAGAATGTGAATAAATCATACCTACTGTATCACAGCACTTGCACAGGTTTTTTTTACCCCAGCTTCTTAGGGGGAAAAAATACTACTTGCTAACTTTACCATATAGAATCAACAGATGTAATCTAATCTTTTTCTTTTTCTTTTTTGAAGGGAAAGAGAAAAGTAGTAAGAAAGCTGACTTTTTAACTTTGTAAAGATTCACCCATGATTTGACGCCTAAGTATGAAGGCTTGTATCTAGTGCTAAATTCAAGTTTCTCTATTTTCTGGCTTGTTTACTGCATTCTACCCGCTTCACCTCTGAGGCAAGAGAAAATGGCTTAAAGTAACAGTCTTACCTTGGGTGGACATAGACATACTCCAGTAAGTTTCTCTTGCAGGACGAGATATATTTGAGATGTGCTTTATCTACCTATTAATACTTCTAAAAGTTAAGACCATGAAACTAAAGAGACTTTTTGATTCAGTTATTTTGGTCTCAGGATCCAAAGATAAAAGCTTCCTTTTCGTTTTAACTTTATTTGGGTATAATTTCTAACTTAGGCAAAAGTTGAAAGAATAGTTCGGGAACTTCCATATACTTTCTAACCCTGCTTCCTTAAGTGTTAACACTTTATCACATTCCCTCCTCCTCTTTTGCAGGGAAGGGGGCAGTACGGGAGATTGAACCCAGGGCTTTCCATGCTGTGCAAGTGCTGTAGCCCTTGTCCTTTTCTTTCTATAAATAGATACACATTTTACTTTATTTTTTTTTTAATAAGGTCTCAGGCTAGCTTTGAACTCAGAGCAATCTTCTTGCCTCAGTCTCCTGAGTGTTGGGATTATATGTATGTGCCACTGTGCTTGGCTCAATATTTTACCCTTTGAACAGTTCAAAAAAACAAAGTTACGGGCATGTTGCCCCTTAAATACTTACACAGTAAAGTGAAAATCAAGAAAATAACATTGCTCTGATACTATTACTTAACCCCAAACTCACCTTTTTTTCACTTTTGGCACTCTGTCACTTGAGATAAATTTCCAGCCCCTCAGGATTTTAACAAAAAGTTAAATACTCTCCCTCATTCTCAATTACAGAAAGTTTAGAGATTATTTAAAAAGTGAAAGAAGAGGGGCTGGGGATTTAGCTCAGGGGTAGAGTACTTGCCTAGCAAGCCCAAGGCCCTGAGTTTGATCCCCAGCAACCCCTCCCGAAAAATCTTGAGCTAAGAATTTTCTTTTTATGGTCTGCATTTTTTGCTATTTTTTTTTTAATCTCAATAAAGATGTGTAAATTGATAATGATTAAAAGATCACACTGTGTAGCATCTGAAGTTAAGTGTGAAGCACCTGAAATCTGGATTCTTTATTTAGAATATGAGAGAGGAGCTGAAAATCTTTTAAAGGTTTTCTTTGGTTATTTCAGTTTTTTGAATATGTAAAGCTTCAACTGTGTATGATACAGTAATCAGTTTTCCTTGGATAGATTCCCTTATTCATATAACTTATTATTACTCCTATGCTGTATTACAACTACAAAATACAGGTTTATCAACAAGAAAAAATTGGGCTGGACATGATGGCCCACGCCTGTAATCCCAGACTCAGGAGGCTAAAATAGGAGGATCATTGCAAGTTTGAGGCCAGCCTGGGCTACATATTGAATTTGAGGCTAGCCTGAACTATATACGAGACCCTGTCTCCAAAAAAAAAAAAAAGAAAAAATTACTTCATTTTCTTCCTTTAACAGGCTTATAGCTTTTTCCCATTTAAAATATATTCATATTATGAAAAAAATGTGTGTTTGCAGTCTTAATTCTTCATGGACAAACTTGTTTTAGTTTTTTATATTATTCTCATTTATCCTAACTTTGCTGTCTTTTCTTTGTATAGAATGTGGGTTTTTGCACTTCTTCTTTCCTTTACTGTATTAGGATTGTCATGTATTTTCTGACTTGACTATCAATACATTGGAAAAGGGAAGTCTTGTGTAACATTTTCTATGTTACTTTTAATGTAAATTATAAGTAAGCTTCCCTGGGTCATTTTCTAATTTGCATTTTCTGAATAGCATAGTAGTATTTGTCATTTGCTGTTCCAAAACCAAGACAACAAATTGTTACCAGGAAATGTAATTTTTTTTTTTTTTTTTTTTTTTGGTACTGGGGATTGAACTCAGGGCCTTGTGCTTGCTAGGCAAGCACTCTAACCACTTAGCTAAATCCCCAACCCTGGAAATGTAATATTTTTAAAAGTATGATTTCAACTCATGGCAATCCTCCTGTCTCAGCTTCTTAAGAGCTGAGATTATAGGTATGCACTACTCTGCCCAGCCACCATAGCAGTTTTTTTTTTTTTTTAAGTTTTTTTCCTTATAAGAATTAGAAAACATATTTCTCAACCTGGACTCCATAGTGAGTTCAAGTCCAGCCAGAACTACATAGCGAGACCCTGTCTCAAAAAAAGAAAAGAAAGAAAAGGTATTTTTTGTTCTGTAAATTTCAGCAGAAGTTGAGAATTGAGTTTTATATAATTAATGTTTAATGACATTATTCTTTAAATATTGGAATTAGTGTGTAGTAATCTTTTACATAAATAGCATTGTAATTTTCTCATTACTGCTAATCGTATTTCAGATATTTGCAACAGATGTTGCATTATATTACAATGTTCATTAGGTTTAAAAAGAAAATGAAGACATACTAAATTTGCAATTTAGAGATATTCTACACAGTAGAATGTCAAAGGCTGTGATTTCTGGTTGTGAAAGCTTGCATCTTTTGACAGCTTTTGAGAAACTAGGATTAGAGCAGAGTTCTTTTTTACTAAACTTGACAGTGTGCCACACAGACTGTTTGGTTGTAGTATCAAATTATAATTATGTAATTTGGGATCCTGTGTTTGAAAAATGACTTTCATATTGTTCCTACCTTCCTTTTCTGTATTTTCAAGACCATGTGTACAGAAGATTGCTGCATCACATTACTTAAAAAAAACCCAAAACTTCTTGCTTCTTGCACGTCTTTATTATGCTTTATATTACCATATAATTTTTTATAAGATAATATTTAATAAAGTCAAATTTTAAAGTACATACAAGTATAATAACCGAGAAAGAACAAGACTCTTTACAGAGGAGATGGTATAAATTTGGAGAAATGAATAGAATTTGGGCATGCATGTTAAATGATGCTATGTGAGAATTCTCACCTTTCTGGGTAGTGAGGACAAACATGATAAAATATGTTGGAAATAACCTCAGTGAACACTGATTCTGTGTGGAAAACACTATGAGTGGAAATTTGAGGTGATTTAATTGTGAGTCATTAAAAGATTGGATAGAAAAATTAAGATCAGATCATGAAGCACTTTCAAGGTTAAATATAAGATTTAAATTAACCATCCAAACAGTGTTGAAGTGACTCTGTGGTTTCTGAGCTAAGGAGTGATTATAAATATGATAATTTGGGAAAAATTAACTTAGTTGTATTCAAATTTGATTAAAACCAAGTGGAACTTATAGATAGAAAAAAAAATAGTTGAGATTCTATTGAGGGGTTGGGGATTTAGCTCAAGCAGTAGAGCACTTAAGTGCAAGGCCCTGAATTCGATCCCCCACACCCCCTCATCCCCAAAAAAGAATCTGTTGGAAAAAAACAATCTATTGTTGTAATTCATAGGAGTGAAAGCCTTAGTTAGAATAAAGTTATTTTTGGTGCTGGGGATCGAACTCAGGGCCTTGTGCTTACTAGGCAAGCACTCTAACCACTGTGCTAAATCCCTGGCCCTTGATTGCAGAATTTTAAGAACAGAAAATAAATCAGTGACAGTGATGAACATATAAGTAAAAGCCATAAAAGAGCTATTTGTGGGAAAGAGTAATATTTAACTGGTAGGAGGACATTTAGTTGTTATTTTTTCACTTATTAGAGAATTTGTTCATAATGACTTCATGGGCAAGGGAAAATCCTCAGGTAACTGAGTTTCTCTCTTCTAATTGTTTTAGAAAATTCAGAGTACATGGTATATTATGTACATCAAAAAATCGAGTTATGCAGGATGTGGCGGCACACGCAGTGGGAGGCCTGTGATCCCAACACTTGGGGGCTAACACAGGACGATCTCTGAGTTCAAGGCCAGCTGGGCTACATAGTGAGACTCTGTCTCCCAAAGAAGAAAAAAAAAAAGTAGAGTTACATAAGCATTTTTTAGAAGTTAAGCACTACTGCAAAATAAAGCTAATTGTAAGATTCCAACTATTTATGTAAGTCTTACCGTCATCTTATTGCCTGCCATTGTGTTGGATACATAGATGAATGCTGTTTCCTGTAAGTTAATTATATTTAAAAGGCCAGTGAATAATCATGTAGCAGTCTAATTGGTCAATTAATGGTGACATTAGTGAATGTAAAATCTTACTTTTTGGACTTGGATTTACCTACTTTTACTTCGTATTAAATAGAATGTTAGGTTTTTTGGGGGGGGGTAGTATTGTGCATTGAACTACATCTGCAGTGCCTTTTTTAAAATTTTAAGACAGTGTCTCAGATCACTTAGCTGCCTAGGTTAGGCTTGAATTTTTGATCCTTAGCTTCCCAGAGTACTGAGATTATGGATGTACGCCATCATGCCTAGCTTTTTCTGACACTATTATAAACTAACTTTTATTTCAGAATACATGATGCAAATAAATAATTCTGCCATTTCTGAAGTCCAGAATTAAAGTACATTAAGTAAAGAATATTCTGCAATCCTTCAGAAGCTTTTCAGTTTTGTATATTTTGGCCTTAGTTATCCAGGCAATAGCTGAAATTACCTTAAATCTATGGCGTATGACAGGATTGAATTTTCATATCATTATGAGAAACTAAGAGAGCTCATGGGTAAATCAGCATTTTCAATTTTGGAAAAATGAAAAAAGATGTTTGAGAGAAATTGGGGTTTTTAATGACAAATTTGTGCTAATATGGCAGGAAAATAGCCATGGAAACACCAGGGAAAGTTAATTGTTTGTTGCACCCTCATAAAAGTCTTTTATATTTATTTCTTTAACTTTTTAAAATAATTAATTTGAAAGCTCATGTTTTATTCTTTATATCAGTAAACATTAACCTTAGAACACCAAAGTTTTCCTTTGTTTTTATGGTATCTTCTGTGTCTATGAGTTTATAGAACTTGGATTCAATGACCGTTCTCTCCTCCCTTCTCCCCTTCACCCCCTCTCTTACTCCTCTCCCTTGCTTGCATATTTGTTTAAAGTAGACAGTGGAGATATATTTCCACAGATATCCACAGAATAGTGAAATCTTAAAGTATTTAAACTTTTAATGTGTTTGGGGGATTTGCGTAGAAAATTGAAGGCATATTTAAGGATACTTTAATAACTGAGACTTCTTAATAGTCTGTTTTATTAGTAAATTGGTTTACTAAAGGCTGCTAGCAAGTCAGGCGGTAGCCATTAAATGAACCTCTACTGCTGACATTAATTTACAGGGGTCAACAAGACAAAACTCTGCGACATGATAGCTGATCTGGGAGATGATGAGCTGCCCCACATCCCTTCAGGAATCATTAATCAGTCTAGGTCAGCCTCTCCTAGAATGACTGATCATGAAGGTGCAAGAGCAGAGGAAGGTACAGAACTTAGCTACCATGTTTATGTTGCAAAAGACCCTTAACTCCAAATCATATTTTTTAATTGAAAATTTACTGCTGTTTAAAATGCTGAAGATCACTTTATATGATCTTCAGAGAGGGTGTTGGGCAAGCTCTTGGTGTAACTGTCTTAGGGATTTTGAAACCTTTAGCTTCTGGTTCTTCATACTTGTTTTTGTTTTTAATGTTAAATGGATTTGTTTCTGTCATAGCTGAATTCAGAGTGCTGTATTTTAAATCTAACTTCAGCATCTATAAGGAGAAAAATTTACGAAATTACAAAATTTACAGAAGTAAACTAAGTAACATATATGGAAAAACCATTTTGTCATAATGCCTTAAATTTAGTAGCTATTGGGCTGGGGATTTAGCTCAGTGGTTAAAGTCCCTGCCTTAGAAGCACAAGACTCTGAGTTTGAACCCCAGCACAAAAAAAAAAAAAAAAAAAAAAGCAACTATTAATTAACTGCCACTTACTTAAAAGATAGCTAAGTGTCAGGCTTTGTGCTTGAAACTTTACATGTAAATTAATTTGAAAAATACATAGAACATTTTACTAGTTTATCGCTTTAGAATAAGGCAACATCATTATTCTTTAACTCGACAGTAGAGATATACTATCAATTAATGAATTTTCTAAAATTGCCTGAAATAGAAATGTAGGGAATGAAAGTACTAAGCATTTTTTTCCAAAACTGATTTTAGCTGAAGATACTTCACTAATTTATAATCTTAGGCCTAGATAGATAATTTTAAGTAACGAATCTGAATTTTTAATTGGATTATTTTAATGTATGAGATATATAATTCATATCTAATAATTTGACATAGATTGAATTTTATTGATGTTTCTGCATCTGTTGTGTAAGGGGATTTGTTAGATTTAGTCAAAAATTTCAGAGTCTCATCTTTAGCACTTCCTTAATCTATAGGAAAATTTGTGGAAATCTAAAAATTACTAGAATAAAATTAAAGAAAAAGGAATGAAAAATGGATTTTTCTGGATCTCATTTCCAGTATTGAACTATTTTCATGTTTTACGTTAGGAAGTATTTTCTAAAATGCACATACAAATCTGTTATATTTATTTTTCATGTTGTACATTTAGCACTTTAGCTTCCCTAACTTTTGGCGTTTTGTTACCAAATAATCCATAGTACAATTTGCTGAAATTTGATTTTAAGCCCAGAATTTATGGAAAAAGCCAGATAAGGCTCACTTTTCCAATTTAAGGCTCTGTGTGTTTGTTTTATGTGTATGTGTGTGTTTTAAAAAATAGGTATCAGTAATCTTTCATAATGGTGGGAGGGAGAAAAGGGGGAGCTTTGATAAGCATGAATTTAATTGCACTTCTGAAACTGTATCTCTTATACTAAAATTTGTTATTTAAGAAGATTTGAATTGACTTTGAACTCAAATTGAATTTATAATCTCTTTTAGTGGTAACCTACAGCTTCAAAATTTTCTTTTGGTTTCCATGTTATACCTCAATTTATAAAGAAAAAAATGTCTTTTCTGGGAGAGCTATTTCTACATTAAAACCTTTCAGACTATTGTTACTAAAGACTTAAACCATGCTGCCACTAGCACAACCAGAATCCTTTATTAGATTGTATTCTTTAGGTTTGATTGAATTGGAAGAGAAAGAGAGGGTTTGATACGTGAGCTACAGATCTCCTTGGTCATAGTGTCCAGAAGGATTCGTTATAGAACCATGAAAAGAAGCTTTGTTAAAAGATCTCGTTTTGTACATCCAAGATTGACAGAAAATTATTAATAATAGTATTCTTAAATTGCTTGCTTTAGTATTTATCTAATAAAGTTTTGTTTCTATCATTAAATTTAAAACTTATTTTAACAATTTTCTTTGATTGCTAATGACATTTTAATGCATATATAGTCACGTGCTATTGATAATTATATTAACATTAATAAAATGAATTTGCAGGATTAATTCCTTCAGCAGGGAAACGGGCAAACATATTATTTACTCTGATTACCAGATGCCAGGGTGATGAGTGATATGGAAGAAGAATGATACCTTAAAAGATTTTTTTGCACATAGATATATATGTAAATAAACGTTGAGTAAGCACAGTAGCTTGCTGTAAATAACTAAATGTGTGTATGTAGAGAAAGCGACAAATACAGTCATATGATTAATTAGACATGAGTACAATACTAATTTTTTGTTAAATGCAACTAATCTAAAACTCTAATTAAAATAGTTAATATTGCCAGGATATTTCCCATTACATACCCCTAAACTGGTATGTGGTTGAACAGAAATAATCCCTCAAAAAGAATATGTAGCAAAGCAAAATAATTTGTTAAAAGTTACTTTATTAGGCTTTTAAGATCTCTTAGTGAATGTTTGTGTAATTGTTAATGGGAGGAATTGTGACATTTTAACTTGTTTTAGAAACAAATTGTGAGCTTTAAAAAATTCTTTGTACTAGCAGAAAATGCTTTTGAGTACATTTTACTGACTTTATATAATTATAATCATTGAAGGATAAATTAAATACTACTTAGTACCCCTATATATATATATTTTTTTTTTCCTGTCAAATGTCAGATTTACTTTAGGTCAGTTGCTGAATCACATCTTCATTTTAGGGTTCTGTTTGAGTCAAATTATATATCTAATCTTGATAGGAAAAAATAACAAAATATTCTAAATAAAGAATTATTTTAGGGGCTGGGGATTTAGCTCAGTGATTAGAGTGTTTGCCTTGCAAGCACAAGGGCCTGAGTTCGATCCTCGGCACCACAAAAAAAAAAAAAAAAAAAGAATTATTTTACCTTTTCTATGGTATACATGAATTATATCTTAAAATTATTTCAGTAGTATTAATAATTGCCTGATTTTATTATACCTGTGTTTCCTGTAACATTGAATTTATATCATTTTTCCTTAGGAATTTTTTCAAATATCAGCTTGAGTTTTTGAACATCTCCCTTTTAAATATGTTCATAAATTTTAAATGTTTTGTAATGTGAGTTGTTTTATATTATGACTTAAATATTTCTCTATTGCCATCTTAATATTAACATGTTGCTTTCAAAGCGTATGTTTGAAGTGATAACGAGAATGATTGCTTACACTATAACTGTTAGAACAAAATATTTAGGTAATGGTGTAGTCAGTAATTTAGATTAAGGCAATGTTTAATTGGTCAACAGTATATGTAGAGAAAGAACACATTTTAAATCTGCTAATATAAACATAGAAACCTATAATAATAACACACAAGATACAGATGAAAAACAAATTGTGAACCTTTTATTTGTATTTTGTTTGAAATTGAAAAGACAATTCTGATTAGAAATTTAAAGTTCTTTAGGCAGCGTATGCTAGTTTCTTCTTAGAAGTGTAATAAGAAACAAAATAGGACATTAAAATAAAAGTCATGGAACTTTAAAGTTGGAAGGCATTTTGAAGATCACAAGGATTAACCTCATAGGAATTGACATCTTTAACAGAACTTTTTTTGTAGACCATTGCACTGTATGAGCTACTTTGAAGTCAGTGGTAGAGATTTATTCCCCCAGGAATAGCTGAAATCTGATATTTAATTCTTTTATTTAATCAAAATTTGTCCTGTTTCTTATTTAACATACAAACTTTAGTTATAATTTACTCAAGTGATGAAGGATTTAAATAGACATATCTTTTGTGCCCTACTTCCTACCTCCAGTAGTATATTTGATGTATATTTGATTTGTGGAAAATAACTACATTGTAGTTTCAACACGTTTGTTGTTACTCAGTAAAAGAAATTTTTGAGCAGAACTGGGAAAATAGAAATTCATTATATTACTGAATATTGTAACTGTTAAGTGCTTAAATTTCCCCCACAATATTGTCTTGTACTGTATGATTTTTCAGCATTTAAGAAGCGGTTTTGTTCTTTATAGCTGAACCAATAACGTTTCCATCTGGAGGAGGCAAGTCATTTATTATGGGTTCTGATGATGTTTTGTTAAGTGTACTGGGCCTTGGAGACCTTGCAGACTTGACGGTAACAAATGATGCAGACTATAGTTATGATGTAAGTGCAGTTTTATTTTTAATTTTTTAATGATTTAATGGAAGACTCATTTTTGGGAATCACTTATAAAACAGAATTAATGTCAAGGTGCATGGGAAAGATAAGTTTAATTGTGTCATTATGTTGATTTGAAGTGACGTAGTTTTTCTTTTATAACCTTCTTTGTGTTAAATTTTTCTTAGGTATTTTGGTGGACTAGCTAGGAATATGGGATTATTACCTTAAAACATTGGTCAATAAATATCTTGAGTAGTCAACTCTCAATTATCTACTCAAATTAGGCCATATTTTGGTTAAGAGAAAACAGGTAATCTGAATCAGTTACTACTCACCTTTTACAAAACATGTTTTATTTTTGAACTTTTATTTTCTTAAGAATAATGTTAAAATTAGCTTGCATCATTTCCTGAATATTTAACTCCATTTGTTGAAGGGTAGGAAGAGGATGGAAGAAGTGGGAGTGACAATGTTAAAGGTGAAACTAGCCTTGGATTAAATTTTTCCTAGATATTTAACACTCAATTGAGAGTTAACTATAGTATTTGTTTCAATTTTTATTTTAATGAATTACAGTTTTTAGCAAATCAGGTTTTCTTTCATATTGTTTGTCTACATTTTATACTTCATGTTAGAATGTTCTTTAGAGTCATCAGTCAGCCTTGGTGGGCTGGATTATTCTCATTAATATTTTTAAAGTATATATGCAACTAAATTATAATAAATTTGTGATTGCTTTAGAAGTGGTTTTACAGCTTATCTTTACAGATGGACAAATGAGGGTAAAAAGATTAACCTCTATCAATATCAAGAATTAGGAAAAGGTATGAAAAGATGCTTGAAGGACCTTTAGTTCAGACGTTCAGAAAGTATCCTAATTTGCTGCCTTTAAAAATTCCGCTCACATGATAGTAAATTTCCTAAATGACAGCTGTACTGTTTACTACTGTAGCCTTGGATGTTTGGTAATTTTTATATTTTTTTCTTGTTTTATTTTCATGTAAAGTATTGCAGCAATGGTAGTTATTTTCTCACCTGACATTTAATAGAAGCTTTGGATTTATCTTGACAATTAGGTAAAAACAGATTAAGGAACTCTTCTTTTGACCTAGATATTTGAAAGGCTAGTGAAATTATTCTTTTGAATTCTTACTGTGATGAAGATTTATTATAAAGTTTGTAAGGTGTATTAAATTTCCACTGGACATTTAGCCAAACAGTTTGTCTTAAACACACCAAAAAAACAAAAGCTCCACATGCCTACAAATTACTACTTTTATCAGTAAATGGTACACTTTTTCTTTTTAGTTGCCGGCCAATAAAGATGCCTTTCGAAAGACATGGAACCCCAAGTATACACTACGTAGCCATTTTGATGGAGTACGGGCATTAGCTTTTCATCCAATAGAACCTGTGCTGGTTACTGCCTCAGAGGACCATACCCTGAAACTTTGGAACTTGCAAAAAACAGTTCCTGCCAAAAAGCAAGTATTTTTACATTCGCTCTTTTTTTTTCTTCCAGTTTTGTTTATATGAATAATTATTTCTCTTTATTTTCCCATAGCTTTCACATGCACATTTGACAGTGATAAATGGTTATTTAACTGTATTATTTTTCCCTCATCCTTTTTTGTCTCCCTTTTAGGAGTGCCTCTTTAGATGTAGAGCCTATCTACACGTTTAGGGCCCACATGTAAGTTTTATTGAATTAGTACTTAACCATAGTAATAACTATTATTAATCCAGAAATCTCGTAATTTTGTCAGTGTTTGATATTAGAAAATGCATATTAATTGAGTAATACCTCATTAGGTCAATAATTATGTATATATTTTTTATTTTTTTTGGTGTTGGGGATCGAGCTTAGGGCTTTGTGCTTGCAAGGCAAGTGCTCTAATCATTGAGCTAAATCCCCAGCCTAGGTCAATAATTATAATATGAATTATAATAGGAATGTTCAAATGTATGTGTTTACCTAAAACAGTTTTTATTTTTTATTTTATTTTATTTTTTTAATTTATTTTTTTTTTCCTAAAACAGTTTTTAGATTCCATATAAATGCAGAGATTGGGGGAATAGGGGTTTAAGTTGAATATATAAGTAATTTCTTCCCCCTTCTTTTCCTGTAATAGTGGCCCTGTTCTGTCATTAGCTATTAGTTCTAATGGAGAACAGTGTTTTAGTGGTGGTGTTGATGCAACCATTCAGTGGTGGAATATGCCTAGCCCTAATGTGGATCCATATGATACATATGGTAAGTAAAAGGATCAAAATGATTTTTATGAGTGAATAGAGCTGATGAAAGTAAATACCACAAATATTGTTGAAGTTTTTTTGAACATATGTTAGTCTCTTCATTTAGTTCTTTTATGTGCCAGCAAGTTGCTTCTTTAAAGAGAAAAATCAAAAAATGTCATACCATGAATACTGAAGTCTGTGAATTGGTACCTTCTCCATGGTGTTTTTAAAAAACTTTATTAACTGAAATGTTTACATCAGTGCTAGTTAAGTAATGTATGTAGTTTTAAAATATTAAGTGAAAGGTGGTGAAACAAATAGGGATGGTAAGAGTATAAATCATTTTGCAGGGCCAAAACTAATTTCAAAATGGGGGAAAAAAACTTATACAAGTGATACTTTTAGAAATTTGTTCTATAAGAAACCTGCATGTGTATTCAGATATAGTTACATGGGCATTGTTCATAAAATAGTAAAACAAAATGTTTATGGACTATTCATTCTTTTTATTTGACTCACATACTTGATGCCTACATTTGCCAGGCATAGTGGTAGGCACTTTGTCAAGAAATAATATTGTCTAATGGAAAAGGTAGACATTAAACAAATAAGCAAGGGGTTAGGAGCCTATGATTACAAAGTGTTGTAAGTGATAAGAAAATAGAGTACTGTGAGAGAGGATAATAGGTGATACCTTCTTTAGAGGTCAGGAGTGGTCTGTCTAAAATGATGACATTCAAGCCAGAATGTAAAGGACAAAAGGGAATTTCATTAATAAGTTTTAAGCTAACAAGTGACCTGACAATTGAAAAGTTTAAAAAGGTGACTGACCTGCAGGCAGAATAAATTGAGGTTTGGGGAGAGTGAATACTGTAATGTAGAAGTCCTGTGGAGATAATGTTGTCAGGATTAGAGTAATGGTAGTGCAGTTAGAGAGAAGTGGGTTTAATATGTATTGGGTAAGTGGAGTAGAATAGATAGGATTTATTGATAAATTGTATTGAGTGGATGAAGTGATAGATGAGTCACCTTGATTTAATTGAGAATGCCTTTTAATTAACAGGTTTATTATGATATAATTCACATATAAAAATTCATCCTCTTTAAAATATATAATATATTAGTTTTTACTGTGTATACAAAGTTGCGCAGCCATCACTGCTGTCTAGATTCAGAACACTTACTTGTACCTCATTTTTAGCATGAGCAACTAAGTGTGTAATGGTAGCATGTATGGAAATGGTGATGGAACAAGTGTAAGGAAATTAACTTGACGAGTTGAATTTTAGTTATGTTAAGGGATGGCACTATTTGCACAGCAAAGGAAGCCACCAAGAGAGTGAAGAGACAACCTAAAGAATGGGAAAAAATTTTGCCAGCTGCTACTTAGACAAAGGGCTAATATCTAGACTATATAAAGAACTCAGAAAAATTAAGACCTCCCCCCAAATTGAAAGACCCAGTTTTTTAAAAAATGGTCATTTGAAATGAATAGAGACACTTCTCAGATGAAGAAATACAAATGACCAGTAAATACATGAAAAAATGTTCAGCATCGCTGGCCATTTGAGAAATGCAAATTGTAACAACCCTGAGATTCCATCTCACTCCAGAATGAATAGCTACCATCAAGAAATCAAACAATAATAAATGCTGGTGAGACTGGGGAGAAAGGAACCCATCTCCATTGTTGGTGGGACTGTAAACTGATACACCCACTATGGAAATCATTATAGAGATTTAGTTGACCTAGCTAGTCCCCTTCTAGGGATTTTCCCAAAGGAGTTAAAGACATGTTATCACAGTGATAGGTGCATACCCATGTTTCTAGCAACACAGTTTATAATAGCTAAATCTTAGGAATAACCTATATGTCCATCATGAATGGATAAAAAAAAGTGGCATTTATGCATAGTGGAGTACTACTGTGCCATACAAAAGATAAACAAGTCGTTTTTAGGAAAAGATGCACCTTGAGACCCTAATGTTAAATGAAGTAATTCAGACACACAAGCTTAAATATTGCATGCTTTCTTTTATATGAAAAACTATATATATGTATTTTTTTCTTAAAATGAAAAAAAATAGAAATATTAATAGAAATAATAGGAATAATAGAAAAAAAAGGTAATCCAGTATGGACAATGTATCTACAAGTATACCTGGACTTAGTACAGTTGTCTTACATGTTTTATATGTTCTCTGGCCTATTAGTCTGGTTTTCCATCTGTATATAGGATAATTAACTTTATATGGTTTTATAAGTAAATGAATCTGATGCTGGAAAAATAAAAGGGCCTGGAGGGAGGAGGGAAAAAAGAAGGGAATTGAAATGTATTATTTACATGAACCAGTCCCCTACAGTGAATGTAATCATTATGTATTGCAAACATGTACTAATAAAAGTCAGACGAGAGAGAGGGAGGGAGATGGCAATATCAGATAGATAGTATGCAAGTATGGAGCTCAAAGAGATCAGAGTCAGAGATAAAATACAGAGAGTCTTCTCCATGAAAATGATAAAGCTTTGAAATTGGATGATACGACATAAGGAGACTGTGTCGTGTAGTGTAAGAAGACAACCTGGAACTAAACTCTTCAGTAACCCCAGCCGTTGGGAGTAAGATTAGAACAAGAAAGCGAACAAAGGAAACTGAGATGTGACCCATGAGATAAGAGAAAGTGTAAGTGAGAGTGTGTAGAATCACGGAAGCAGAGGCAGAAAAGAAACCATTTTGCAAAGAAGGAACATTCAAATGTTGCTGAGAGATCTAATAGGGGATAAGAAAAGTTCCCTTTATGTAAGTGACACATAGGTCATTCACATATTAGGTAAGTTTGAAGCCAGGGCCAAGACCAGAGGATGAAAGGACATCTTGATAATCTTTCAAGTCAGAGTATGGATGAAAGGCAGTGTGATAGGAACAGCAAAGAAGTGTTTTGTATCATCGAAGAAAAGTGTGAAATTTGTTAGTGTAGAAGTCGTCACTGGTGATTTTGGCAAGGGTTGTTACTGAGTGATTTGAGGAATGAACAGAGGTGAGAAAGATATGAATGCTTTCCTACTGTTTAGCAGAAGGACACTGAGGTAAGGTTAAATGAGATATTCTGGAACTTTTTTTTGTTATAATAATGATTCTGAGGATGAGCGTTTGCGTAGTAGAAAGATGGAAAATGTGAAAGCAAGTTAGTGAGTTGATTGGAATCCATAATACACTTGGTGGCTGTAGTCTTTGATGGGAAAGACAGTTTCTTACTCGTATCCACACGCAAGGAGATGTCCTTTAGTGGGTATTAGTGGATATACATTGGGTGACAGGAGGGATTCCTACGTGAAGGCTGTATTTTCTTGGTGAGGCTATAAGGCATAATCATTCTTGAGGAAAGGAAAAAAATAACAAGAATTGGGGAAATGATAATGAATAGTTATGGAAAATGGGAAGAGTTTACTACAAAAATGGAATTCTCAGATATGATGTTCAGTGTTTTTCACCTTCAAATATCCATTAGTTGATGAGTGGATAAAGTGTAATAACCTACACAGGGAAATATTATTTGGCAATGAAAAGAAGCAGAGTACTGATACATGAATAAACCTTGAAAACACTCAGTGAAACATGCCAGTCACGAAAGGTCACGTTTTATGATTCCATTTATATAAAATGTTCAGAATAGATATCCATAGGGACTGAGCAGACTAGTAACCGCCTAGAGCTGCAGAGAGTTGGGGAGGAAGAATTCGGGAAAAGTGGTTAATGACTAATGAAAGTATCCTAAAATTGTGATGATGGTTGCACAACTCAGTTAACATTGAAGAACTGTTGCTGTACACTTTAAATGAGTGAATTGTAGATGTAAATTATATCCTAACAGCTCTTTTTTAAAGTATATGTTCTTTAGAGAAAATTGTGAAAATACAGAATATTATTGTTGGGGTGGGGAAAAGTTATAAAAATAATCCGTAACTCCACTGCTTAAGAGATAGTCACTGTGTATACTTGAGTTTATCTTCCGTGATCTTCATGTGTGTTCTTTATACTTAATTATGTGGTAAATTATCTTTAGATACCAAACTTCTTTTAGCTAATTTTGTTATTTATTTTTTTTTCCAGAGCCAAATGTCCTAGCTGGCACTTTAGTTGCTCATACAGATGCAGTCTGGGGTCTTGCCTATAGTGGCATAAAAAATCAATTACTGTCTTGTTCAGCAGATGGCACTATTAGGTTATGGAATCCACAAGAAAAATTGCCCTGTATTTGCACTTACAATGGAGACAAGGGTAAGAAAAGCTCATTTAAAAGAAAATCACTTGATTTATTTCTTTACTGTTCCAAAGAAATGTGTTGAATGGATTTTATAAAATTTACAATAATCTTTTTACTTAGTCATTTTGTATGTTTACACCCTGCCACTCAGTGCTTTTTGGCCTGAAGATCATGTTCCATTTAAGCAAGCAATAGAATGCTGCTTAGCATGCAGGAAACCCTGGGATTGATTCTCTGTACTGCAAAAATAATTTTACAAAATAAGTATTTGTATTTAACTGTGGGGTAAACAAGCGATGCTACTCATAGAGACAACAGGAGACACACTCCATCTGCTCAGCTCCTAGCGTACCTGTAACCCAAATGTAGCATTCACTACACAGCTTGGACAGTCCAACCATAATCATTCAAATAAACCCTTAACCAGAACTACCAAGGATTACTTTCATGATTTCAAACCTTTCTTATTAAAGATAGCTTTAACCATTTTACCTTTGAAGATGTTTGTGTGGGTATGTATGTATATAGTTTTAGTGGTCTTGTTTTGAGTCTGTTTTAGATTTTTTTATCAGGTATTTTATTCTACTTAAATATGTTGTTTTAAAATAGTTAAGTGGTATATTTCATGTGTCTTTTTGATATATTAGTGATTTTACCAACTTTTTTAGTTACCCAGGCTTTAGAGGTAAAAATTCATTTAGGTGTTTTTTTTTTTTCTTAGATACTTGTTTCTTGCTTTATTTAGATAATTAATTGCCAAATTTCAGATTTTACCTAATGGTGCATCAACCTGACCAGTTTAACTTAATACGCTAAAGAGAGAAGTTGCTGCTCAGGCCACTTTAGGATACTTTGGCATCAGTGTAGATTCCAGGGTCTAAGCTTCATTTTTATACATTGAAAAATGTGACTTGTATTAGCTGCTTCTAAGGCTTACAGATTTAACAGGTGACCAGTCTCTTAAAATGATGATGTCAGAATGCCAGTTTTTCATTTTACCCTAAAAAAATTGGCAAGTGGGCCAGTGGACTCATTTGTCTACCTTGTAAGAAAATGCATAACAGAACAAATACGTTTTGCAAATATCTGTTCTTCAGTTATATTTTTTATAAAATAGAATGTTACATAAATAAAAACTTTTTAAATGATGGAGAGGTTGCTTATCTTTACCATCTTAACACAACTGCTTTTAAAATGATGAACCAAGATACATCATGTACAGGTACAAAATAACCATGTTGATTATGATCATTATATATACAATGTACCAATACATGTTCTTGGTTAAAAAAAATAAATAAAATAAAATGATGAGTAATGGTATCTCAAGAAAATTTGAGTTTCTTTTTCTTCATAAAAAAAAATAGGAAATTTAAAAATTACTGTGTTTACACTGTATTTCTTTGGGCTTCTTCCAGAGCATGGAATACCTACATCAGTTGACTTTATAGGCTGTGATCCAGCCCATATGGTGACCTCTTTCAACACTGGTAGTGCAGTAATTTATGATTTAGAAACATCACAGTCGTTAGTGATGCTTTCATCACAGGTAGATTCAGGTAAGTTTTCATGAGTTTCTGTGAAACCTTAAAAAGGATTCTTATACAAAAGAAGGTAATCTTTTAGCCACTTTGCATATTTTGCCTTTGTAACTTCAGGATAAAAAAACAGTTTCATTATGTTACTGTTACACTTATTTACCATTACACTGTTTCCACAAATAATGCTTATGGGTATGTAGGGAAAGAAGAATGAGTAATGTGAAAGTGAAAGCAAAAGAATAATTTGAACTTTTAATGTTAATACATGTGAAAGTAGAAAAAAAAACAATGAACCTGATATACTCAATATCCATCTTTAATAAGTATAAATGGCTGTAAGTGTGGTATATGGTGTATGTTCTGTAGTTTCCTTAAAGAGGAATCCAGGGAAGATCTCTATCCATTGTGATTAGTTGGTACAGCTTCAGATTGCTTTTTATCTACAGGTTACCTCTACATCTCTGTCATTTTCCTTGCCTTTTTTTAAATTCAAGAGTTTGTCTAGTTTATTAAGTTTCACACAGACTGGATATCCTAGTTTGCATCCTTGGTATCATTTAACATACTCTTCTGTCTCTTTTATTTCCTATAAATTGGTTATAGGCTCAGGCTTACTCAAGTTTTTGGGTTCTACATTTTTCTTTTTCTTTTCAAAATTTTTAAATGTTTGGCAAGACTACTTCATAGATAATTGGTGAGCTTCTGTCAGAGATAAGTTTTTGTGGTTTTCAGTCTTCATCATTACCCGGGTCCATTTATTTATGAACTCTTTAAAAGTGATTTGTATGATTCTATTATTCCTTCTTCGTTTATTAGGTAAAGTACTTGTATAAAAAGGAACATTCTTTCATCAGTAATTTGGTTACCTTGGGTTAGTGTTTGAATAACTATTTATCCACTATGTGCCAGTTTTCAAAATAATGAAATGATATTGTTTTGGGTATCATTATACTGTCTCATAGATATAAATGTATTTGGTGTGTTTCAGTTAATTGCAAATACTTAATGCTATTCCGATTGCCTCATTTTAGCCAAGTCCTCTTGATAATGATCCTGGTAGTTGATAGTGTTCTTGCTTTCTGATACGATAACATATTCTAGGTTTATCTTGTTTATTTTGTACCTCAGGTCTGGGATCAACCATTATCTAAAGAGTTGGGTTGGAGAGAAAATGGCATTTAGAAGACTACAATCTGGATACTAAACTATTGGGCTTTATGGCTTCTGAGTAGTTCATTGTTTTGGTATTTTTCAATGAACAGAGCTAGGAAACATGCATTTTTCTGTATCGTTCCAATTTGAATATATGTGCTACCAAAATGAGCACAGAAACATGCATTTTTACTTTCACTTTAAACTCAGGTTTATCTTGGTTCTCAGCAAAATCTGTCATCTCTTGTTTAGATTGTCTCCCAGTACACACACAGTTGTCTCAGTAATAATACTGTCACCACCAATAACTAGTTTGATTATTGGTAGTAGTTTGCACTTGGGGTGTATTCTACTAGAGATATAGTCTTAATTACTATACTTTAATATCACTTGGAATAGTTCATTTCTTTGTATTTATACCACCTATATCCTACTAGTTGGATAGGTAGTTGCATTCACTTAATTTTACTTTTGGTTTTTAGTAAGTATTTAAGAAGCAGTTATTTTATAATTATATAAATTTTTTTTTTTTTTTTAGTGCCGGGGATTGAACAGTATAAAATATTTACATGGTTCCATGGTAAATTTTCAAACCAAATATATTCAGTGTCTTCAATGTATCCTCAACCCTATTCTTTTTTTCCCCTTACATAGTTAAAATATGTGTTCAAGTTTAATATCTTATATACTTGTAGGATGAAATCTTATAATGTTCATTTTGGTAAGACTAAAAAGGCCATTATAGAACTTCTTATTTGAAGGTTTGAAGAAGTATTATCTTCCTTTATTTTTTAGGTTTACAAGCCAGTAATCATATTAACAGAGTAGTAAGTCATCCCACACTTCCTGTTACAATAACTGCTCATGAAGATAGACATATCAAATTTTTTGACAATAAAACGGGTAAGCATGTTGTCTTCTTTTCCTATTAATAATACTGTAAATTTGAGGTTATTGAAAATTTCTGTGTAAGTTATGTTGCATTTTGGGCCGTGAAATTGCCAAGTTAAACTTTTTCTTTCTTCAGCACTGGGGATCAAACCCAGGGGTTTATGCTCGCAAGCACTCTACCACTGAGCTATATCCCTAGCCCAAAACTATTTTAACTCAGATTTTTGCTTTACTTAGGGTAGCACACTTAAAACATATATTAAGTTTTATCTTTAAATATACATAATTCCTTGCCTGCCTATTGATTTCTTCACGTCATTTTAGTCAGTTATAAATCCTTCCATATCTGAAATTTTTTCCTCCATACTCTGTTATGAATTAATACAGCCAAAGGCCTCTTTCTTGGCATTTGGCATTTTAGATACGTTTTCAAAACTTCATTAATCAAATGATGTTATAGTGGGTATCAGGTTTTCTCTGTAGCCTTCTTTTTGTAAGGAAACTTAACAATTGTGTTAATATCAAATTAAATTTTAATTTAGCCATAGTTTTGTGTGTGTATTTACGGGCTTTGTTTTGTGTAGCAGTACTG
The DNA here is from genome assembly GCA_004026905.1 of Hystrix cristata. NCBI lineage: Eukaryota > Metazoa > Chordata > Mammalia > Rodentia > Hystricidae > Hystrix > Hystrix cristata. Next base: position 95,666 of record PVJO010004019.1, read on the forward strand.
GGGACAAAACCCAAGGCCTCATGCATGGTTAGGCAAGCACTCCAGCACTGAGCTATATCTCCAGTTCTTTTTATTTTTTATTTTGAGACAGGGTCTTACTAAGTTACCCAGGCTGGACTCGAACTTGTAATGATCCTACCTCAGCCTCCTGAGAGTAGCTGTCATTATAGGCATGAGCCACCATGTCTACCTCTGTGTGTGTATTAAGGACTTCTTTTTCATCTGGTATTATGTAGAATACTATATGAAATACTGCTTGCTATCCCTCAAAAAAGTTATGATAAACCATAGAAGCTACTTCGAAAAGAAGCTTAAAACAGGATATTGAAAGACTCAAATAAGAAACTTAAATGTTAATTGGAACATTATTACAGAACATATGATCACAACAGAACATATGATCACAACAGCAAACTAGAATTACAGATTTCTTTTTGGAAGTTATATAGGACACGACAGTAAGTTTCAGTCTTCAGTCTTTTATAAGATCCTTTTGTTGAAATAACATTTTCATGGACAGAGTCCTTTTAGAACAGATTGGAAACATTGAATATTCATAAGTTTTCATATTGCACAGGAAATAAAATTCATATGCACATACATGTTCCCAGTTTAATTCCTCATCATATCAGTTCTTTGAGTCATTTTATTAAATGTCCTCCTTTGTTTTTGTTTTGGGTGCTGGGGATCAAACTCAGGGCCTTGTGCTTGCTAGACAAGTGCCCTACCACTTGAGCTAAATCCACAACAACCCCCCCCATCTTGTTACAAGAGGTAATTTCCTTTGTGTTTCTAAAAATATTTTTTTATTATTAATGAAAATTTACATTGGTAAAGAGAGGTTCAGTAATTTTAGTAGTTGTACGAAAAAGCAAAATAAGTCTCTAGAGACAGAAATCAAGAAATAGGCAATAAAAATTCTGTGCAGTAACAAAAATAAGGAGCATGTAACCTTTTAAATTATTTCTAAATCTAAATTCCTTCTGTTAACTAGTCTGGTAATTTACCTATGGTCTAAAGATAGCAACAGGTTCCAAGCAATGAAAAAATTGTCCTCCCTTCCCCTTTCTAAAGTGACTTTGCCTTTCCACATGCACGTTGGGTTACTGGGAGAGGACTGAAGCTTTACATGGTCACCAGTAGAAGCCAGCATCCAACTTGATCAGCTTTGTACGTCTCTGGAGTCTATTTGATAGAATTACTCACATTTTCAAGTGACTTTGTGACTATGAAAGAGAAGGGTAGATTCTGAATTGATTTAAGATACCATGGTAGGGATTAGCTAGTGCACAGGCAGGAGGGATCAGGTTAAATTTGGAAAATTGCAGCCCTCGGTAAGAAATGGCTAGACCTAATGTTAGATGAAGGAAGTCTGGTTTAAGTCATGGCAAATTAGGAGATACAGGATCATCCTCAGGAGGAAAGTCAGAACTAGGTCAGTGAGTTAGGAGTTACCATCATAAATGTGATATTTTAAAGGAAGGTAGTGATCTTAGTTTAACTCCTAATTTTGATATCACTGTCCTGGAGGCCAGTCATTTCATATGCTGAGTTCTTTTTTACTAATGAAGAGTAGAAAGATGAACTAATAAGTTGAAGACACAGTGTTAAATGATTTTCTGCTGCTCAGGCTAGCAGAAGTTTTAAAAGAATTCTGTTCATTAATCTTACTGTTAATGAGATGCAACTCTGGTTTCAAATGGTGAATCTTCTTCAGTATTGTCCTCAACTAGTAACTGTTCAGTATTGCCAGCAGTTGATAGCACTTTTAATAAATTTTTTGGAATAAATTTTTCACAATTGTATTTTGTGATTTTATATTCAAGTCAACAGCTACAGTGTCATGGCAAGTAACAAAAGTAGAACTCACTCACGTCACATTGTAAAATGTCACAAAGGCCCCAAAATATGGGAAATGATTGTAACTCAGATTTTGGAGGCCTCCTGTCTTTCATTTGGAGCATCCAAGGAATCTGAATAATAGACTGTTTGGTGAATGAAAGGGAAGTAAATTTTAGAAGCATCTATTTTATTCTGTCTTATTCCCTTCTTCGGTGAATCTTTTTGTTTCTTTGTTTTCTTTTGGTTTGGTTTGGTTTGGTGTAGTTTGGGTTTTTGGGACAGGGTCTCACAGTGTAACACAGGCTAGCCTTGGTTGAACTCACGGTGATCCTCCTGCCTCAGCCTCCTGAGTGCTGGGAGTATAGGTGTGTGCCACCATGCCCGATCTGTTGAATCAATTTATTACGTTGCTTTTCATCCATCAGAAGCATATATTGCCAATGTAGGATGCCTTTGCCCCAGTCTTTGTGCAGCACAACTTGTTTTTAATTTTAACTTGTTGTTGAATCCCACGTGCTTGCCAAATCTTTAACGAAAATATTCATTAAATGACATTTTTAGACCAGTGGTTTTGTTAATATCTGGGGAAATGTAGAATAATTTGTGATATATTCCTGTCCCTTCTTCCCCCTTTTGTTTTGAATATATAAAATAATTGACATTTCAGTGGATAAATAAATTTGCTCCTAGGAGCTTTAGGTGTATATTTTCTGGTGATTTGTTTATCATTAACTCATTTATATAAGGTAACCTTTTCCCTTTTTTTGGTGCTGGGGATTGAACTCAGGGTGTTGCGCTTGCTAGGCAAGTGCTCTGTCACTGAGCTGAATCCCCAAACCCCCTAAAGATAATCTTAAGGATCTTTTACTAAGATGTTTATTTTAATTTCAGCTTATATGGTCTTAAGCCTTTGCAACCCTATTATGTTTTCCATCATCTCAGATACTGTCAAATACATGTCACAAAGAAGCCTTCAGCTATACAGAAAAGTTCTCCATTATGATTAAAATTCTTTTCAGAATATTTGTGTGATAGATGCACCTTGAAAACATACTGAGTGAAAGAAGCCAAATTCAGAAAGCTACATGTTATATGAGCCTGTTCGTATGCAGCATCCAGAATAGGCCAGTCTCTGGAAAGAGCAGATTAGTGCTGCCAGGGCTTGGAGGCAGGGACAAACGGGGAGTGATCGCTAATGGGTATAGTTTCCTTTTTTCAGTGACAAAAGTGTTCGGAGTCAGATGGTGGTAATAGCTGCACATTGCACATTTTCTGAAAGCTACGGAATTGTACATTCTTGAATGGTTAAAGTGGTAAACTTTATATTGTGTGTATTTTTACCACAGTAAACAGTATTGTTATAGGGATTTTTTTTTTTTAACACTGCATTAGTCTCAGTCTTTTACATTAGTATTTTTGGAAACTTAATCTTCTCTGGTATGTTTTACAGGTAAAATGATCCATTCGATGGTAGCTCATTTAGATGCTGTTACAAGTCTAGCAGTAGATCCTAATGGAATCTATTTGATGTCTGGAAGTAAGTCTGAATTTTGTGCCACCCATAAACTTTCTTAAAGAATCATTACTCATTAATTGTAATAAGTAATCTTTACTTGTCTTTTTACAGGCCATGACTGTTCAATTAGATTATGGAATTTGGACAGCAAGACATGCGTGCAAGAAATAACAGCTCATAGGAAGAAATTGGACGAATCAATTTATGATGTTGCTTTCCACCCATCAAAAGCATATATTGCCAGCGCAGGAGCTGATGCCCTTGCCAAAGTATTTGTGTGAGTCAACAGAAACTCTCGTCATGACAAAGATTTGCTTGGACAAAAGGAGGGTCTGCATCACTGCCATCAGAAAGGTTACTGGATATGACACTACATGTGATCTGCCTGGTGAAGGCATTTGGGGCAGGCATAAATTAGTGGGAATCACATCCTAATGTTAGGCTCATTGACTTAACTGTAATTACTGTACTTTGTGGGACAAAAAGAATAAGGACTCCAGTATTTGTACTGGATATGAACTGAGCGTATGTTTGGGTTTTTTTTTTTAAGGTGTATTTAAGCCAATGTGGAGTCGGTTCTTAGAAAGACTTTTCCTTTTTTTTTTTTTTTTTTTTTTTTTTTTTTTTTTTTCTTTTTGGACTCTGTGTGCTGCCTTAGGGTTAGGAATGTGGTGCTCTTGTGGGGGGACGTGAGCTCCAAGAGTAGCTTTTTTTCATCTCTTAGTGATCTTATGTTTATCAGTTGAATGCCACAGATTCCCCTTTAAACTTATTTTACTTTAAAAAAAAAAAAGAAAGAAAATTTAACTTAAAATATTTTAGCATTAGTTGCACAAAATGTTTGGATAAAATTCTAGTTTTTATAAGTCTTTTTATATATTTAGCCTGTCACAACAGTGCTCAAGATTGTATTGAAGTTTTTCTGCATTATACAACCCTAAAACAGAGATCTCACTGACCAGCTACCCGTGACCACTTTCTTTTCTTCTTTTGCCTAATACAACTCAGTTAAGTCCTTCATAAAGATGCTAAATCACCTTCATCATCACATAAATGTCTTCATGAACCAAGGACTATTAAGTGTATTAAAATGAAACAGTGGGGTTTAGTACTCCAAATGAACTCTTTAAAAAACTAATCTTGGCATCCTATCACTATGTGATATTTTGTACATCTTACTGTATTTACAAGTTTATTTATCAAGGATTATCCATCTTGCTAATGGCCTATTATTTATTTCACTTTTTGTTGGTCTTTATATCCTTTTATTAATGTGCTAAAGAAACCTGTATATCTATTTTGGGATTCTTTGAATAGTCTAAAATAGACTAAAAATGGAATATTTTATAGTTTAAGTTACAAATCCAAGATGTTTCCCCCCAAGATACTTATTTCGGTTTACCATGATTCCAACCAAAATTACCTTGTTTAAAAATATTTGGAGTAAAATTTTATTTGCATTACAAATAGGGTACAAAAGTAGTTGAATCAGGATACAGAAATATGCTGTGTTTGGACTAGTTTTCCCTTGTTTTATTTTTTTAGATGTGCTTAATTTTATGGTGTAACTAAAGATTTTGTTTGTGTAATGCATGATTAAGACAATAAAGTATTTTTTCTAGTCTTCCAAAAAACTTTTCTGATCAGTTTGCGAGTTTTGATGTTTTGTAAGGTTTTTGTTTTACAAACTATGAATCAGCAAATTTTTAAGATTGTACCACAATGCAAAAAGTACAGCTGTTGAAAAATAATGTATATAAAATGCATATAATAAATATTAAATTGTGTACCTGTATGTTACTGTTGGCTACATCATTTTATGTTGAATAATAAAGTGCAATATTCTCCATAATTAAACTAGGACAAGGAGATGGTTTCTTAGTGAGTCCTTCATTTTTATGCTGTTCTTTTTATACTTTATACTGCTTGTTGGTATTCTAGTAAGATTAGAACAGTAACAGTATTAAAAATGTCTTTTTGAAGTACTTCGCCCCATTTAGCAAATTTTTAAAAATTAAGACTTTTTAAAAAAGAGATGCAGTTTTAATAACTTGATTAGTTGTTACTTTATTAAATTTGAATTTCAGTTAATGATGGTGTTCTATCTAGCCATACCTATTTTCATGAAAAAGTTCAGCAAAGAATAAACTACATTATTTGTTAGTTAAAAGGCGTCCTTGTAGGGGCTGGGGATTTATCTTAGTGGTAGAGTACCTGCCTAGCAAGTGCGAGGCCCAGAGTTTGATCCCCAGTGCCGCACCCCCCAAAATGTCCTTATAAAAAGGTTAAATAGTACTATCGTCAAACTTTTTCCTTCAATAAGCATTATCCTTTTTGAAGGCAGTTGCAGATAGAATGGGGGGGCACTAGAAAACGTACATACAAATTCTATTTAAATTCCTCCTGCAAAAATTAAACGACATTGTGTGTACATTAAGACAGGTACTAGTTTTCACTCATGAAAGATGGCAGTTTTAGTTATCACTGATCAGACACTAAAACTTTTTAAGGAAAATCTTTTTTGGTGGTTGTTTTCTGAACTGAACATTCTACTAATGAACAAATTAAAGGGGCACCACCACCACCCCCGCCCCAACCCACTTTTCCAAATCTAGTACTGTTTCTGGCAGCTATTCCAATCCATTACATTACTAATAGTAATGTGGGTGGTTATCATTGTAGTGCAAAAGTAGTCACCTCTTTTGGAACGTATTAAAATTATAGTGAATAAAAATTAGTATGTACATTTTTCTGTTACCTACTTTGGTTAGGTATTTAGTATATATGGATTAGTATGTATGTTCATTCTTCTTACTTAGGTTGTGTTTTTCTTTACAATATTAAATATTTGGAAGAGACTAAGGGATCCAAAAACAATATCTTATTGTTCATTTTATTTTTGTGCTTGTATGTACGATGGAAAATAATGTAGACTAACGAAATTGGAGATTAGGGATATTAAATAACCTCATGGCTTTTTCTCAAAATGTAAGATTGTGCTGCTTTTGTATTCACTTTTTTTTTGAGACAGGGTCTGTGTAGTTTAGGCTGGAATGAACTCACTGTGTATCCCAGTCTGGCCTTGAACTCCTCAACCCTGCTGCCTCAGCCTCCTGAGTACTGGGAATATAGGCAAGTGTCACCATACCTGGCTTCATATTTTTCTTACTATGAAACTTACCTACTGAAAACTAGCATCATATTTACTGTATTAAAATTGTAAATGAGCTAGCAGATTTGAAATTTAGACATGCCTGCTGAAGTTAAATTCTCCATTTAAAAAATTTTTTTATCTCCTTTTGTTAACCCTTTAACCTGTTTTACAGAAATTTTTGACAATTTGAAGTTCTGATTTTTGTTCTTGGTGCTATAAAAATCAGTAAAAGTACTGGCTTCATATTTGTCAGAATTTTGTCTTTTATAGAATTTAAGGGGTAAAAAAGCTATTCAAAAGAGCTAATGACTTTGAAGCTTCAAGGTCTTTTGGTGTATGTGCTGCTGAAGTAATCACAGCTTCAAAGTTTATTAGTGTTTCACCTGTCATCCCAGTACTCAGGCCACGGAGGCAGGACTGGACTAGGTAGCCAGACCTTGTCTTCAAAATAGATACATAGTTGGCACTCTTAAGAAACCCAAGTAGAGGTACTTGGGGGGGAAACAAGTTAAACCTACTTTCACTCTTGTTAAAATTCTCTTCATGAATCAGTCATATTTGTAGTTTTTTTATTAGTGGGGTGGAAGTTAACTTTCTTCACCATTTTTTACATTTTTGTGTATTGTCAAAGGTAAAATTCTGTCTCTTCCCATGTGTAGTCCTTTTATTCTCTTTGTATGGACTATGTAATTGTTAGACTGAGAAGATTTACTGGAGTATATTCCAACCAGTTGACTTTTTCAGGTCAACTGGTTGTAAAGTTTTGGCTAGAAGGCATATGCATGTGAAGTGAGGTCCGGTGCACAGGTGGATGAGGAGAGGGCCAGAACCTGTTTTAGAGAAGACATGCTAGATGGGGTGATAGAGCACTTCTGTGTGTGGGAGAGAGGCTCTTCAGAGTTCATTCACATTGAGGTGTTTTTTTTTTTTTTTTTTTTTTGGTGCCGGGGATCTAATTCAGGGCCTTGTGCTTGCTAGGCAAACACTCTAACCACCAAGCTAAATCCCCAGCCCATATTAAAGGCGTTTTGACGTTCTACTTAGATATGAACCTCACAAATATGCTTAAGTAAAATAATACTCATTACAAAACATCTCTCTTGAAGCAAACACTCAAAAGCATGTCATATTGCTTAACCTGGTTGTGCCTGCATTTAATGCCTGAAAACAGTAGGCATTCAGTAAATAAATGAAAGAAACCAGGCATGGTGGTGCATGCCTGTAATCCCAGCCTTTGGGAGGCTGAGGCAGGAGGATTACCACAAATTCGAGGCCAGCCTGATTATGATTGTATGATTTTAAGGAGGCAGTTCAGACTGGTATATGTACCTTAGTAAATATGAAATTTTCATCATATCCTGGCTCCAGAAACATTTGCAATAATAAAAGTAGAGCAGCTTAGAATAACTAACAATTTTATTGTTTATTCAAACTACAATATTTTTTCCTGCAGTTGTTACTTGAATCTCCCTCTTCAAAAACCTATCTCCTCAGTCCTTGGATGACTACTTTTTTTGTGGTGCCGGGGATCGAACTCAGGGCCTTGTGCTTGCAAGGCAAGCACTCTAATCTCTGAGCTAAATCCCCAGCCCTGGATGACTACTTTTAAGAGTCCAAGCCAATCCATTATACACATATAAAATTAAGGATATAAATAGAAAAATACGTGCCAATCCCACTATCTTTTTCCATATGGTATTTTCGATCATAAGTTATGCAAGTACACCAAAGTTTGATACCCATTTCCTTTCCATATAGCCAGTAATTACAGTACTTTAGTGTGTGAAGTAACAGCTATCTATTGTTCACTGGTTTTAAAAAAAAGATTCACCGGGGTCACAATATTTATACTTGAACTTTGCTCACTTTCCTTATATAATCAAATGATTAGAGAAGAATATTGCTTTTGGTCTAAGTTTCAGATTCTTTTATTGAGCTATGGTATTTGCATATCTACATTTTATAGGTATATTAGAACTCTTTTAAGATTTTATTCCACAATATCTCCTTTCCTGAGCTTCTAAGGGGATGATTATGAAGCCTCAGTCAAATGTCTTGAAGTCTAAATGAATGCTTATTTGCTTAAAAATAGCTGTTGACCTGTTTAATGTACCTGATCCTAGTATGCTATAGAATTTCAGTATCATAAGAATACAATTTATACATTAGATCAATCCTTCCATTTTTTTTTTGTTTGGTTATCAAAATACCACTGTTACTGTTGGGATTCTAAGAAATCTCTACAAATGCCTCTAATGATATCAGAAACAATTGGTTCTAATCCTGTGAACTCTCTGGTGAAGAACGCATGTGCCTCCTTCGGTTTAGAGGCCATATCCTTCAGGTCATCCAGAGGCGCCCAAGCCACACCAACAGAGAAAATGGTGATACCTACAATAGAAATATTTTAAAATAAATCAGAAACAAATCCAGTTTATATGTAAAATTATATGTATATGCCTCATATACATTAGTACATAGTTGTAAAGAAAACTGCCTAGTAATTTTTGAAAAATAGATTTCCCCATACCAAATTGCTAGGCAAGTTTCTACAGTCATTGTGATGAGAGGAAACACTTTGGTCAAAACCAGAAGTCTCTTTGCCATCAGTATACTTCATATTAACAGATTAATCATACTGATCACTAATACAAAAAATTACTTGAAGTTCAGTGTCCATTTACAACAGTATCCATTTAGTAAGCTAGGAATAGAAACTTTGTTAACCTGACACAAAGCATTTTTCTTTAAAAAATCCCACAGAAAACAGGTGGTTAAAAAAAAGAAAATTTCCCCTTTGAGGTTGGCCTGAGAAAGAACTGCCTGAGCCTATCATGACTATATAACAACACTATTGAAGTCCGAGGTGGTACACTAAAGAGAGACTGCCACAAAAGGGTAAGCGGTGAGTTGTCAAAGGCTGCATTGTTGGGAATGGTTTCTAGTCTGCTGTGGATAATATAACTTATTTCCTCTGTTTCAAGTCCTTACAGTTACTTTGAAAACTGTCAATCAGAAATTGCTAGTCTTTAATCCTAAAGCAAAGAGGGATTTATATGAAGTTGGGATAATTTCAGTTTCATTGAGTATTCCATCTATATTTCCTCGAGTTACTGGAAGGCTTTTAGTACCACTCTACATTTATGTTAGGGTGATCATTTCATTAGCTGGATTCATACCCATCCCAATACACATCAGTCCTGACCGTAGATGTACTGGTTTACCAGATTCTTGGTGGAGACTACCCTCTTATCTTCTTAGGTGATAGTCCCCTTAATATTTTTGAGTTTCTAAAATAGCAGCTTCCCTATTCCAGGTTTCATTCCCCTTCTAGTAGTACACAGTGCTCAGTTTAGGAAGATGATATGAAGCAGGTTTAGACGATGACAAAACTACTTGAAACAATTTCTGATTGATTACCAGCCAGTCACCTCTCTCTGTTATCATCTCACAACAAAACAATACTCTTCCCTCAATTTTTCTCTCGTTTCGGGTTCTACAATCTAGTTCAGACTGTTCAAAGATTAAAAAAAAAAGTGTGACCTAGCCCTGAAAGCCTGTTTTCTGTCTTTGTGATTTTAACTAAGGTCCATTCATGAAATTTGTAGTGTAGTCCAGCCTCCTTAAATTTAATCACAGGGTAACTATATTTGAATTTAGTTTGCTTTAGCTTTAATACAATCCTACTAGCCATAAACTAGTTCAGTAAGCTCTGTTTGAGAGTGACAACAGACAGGTGTATCTTCACTTCAACATGGGCTAGTTGCTAATGTGTAAAAAATACATTTTTTAGTGGAAGGCTGCAGGGGCGGCCATGAGGGGCCTAGAAGGAAGCTGGGTGTCAGACTAGGTCTGCTGCAGCGAAGGACCCTGAGCCTGCTCAGCAGTCTGAGTCTCTCAACCCTGGTCTCTGATCAGAAGGGCAATTTCAATTGTACTAAGACCAAAATTATAAAAATGGAAAAGGTTATAAGGATATGAATTATACTGTTTTTCTTATAATAAATGATAATGGTACTAACCAATCTTAATAGGCCAGATATACAGTTTAAATTGCCTGTAGCAATTCCCTGTCATACTTAAAAGTACAGTAGTACCTTGGTTCATGAACGATTTCGTTTGCAAACAATTTAGTTCACAAACAGAAGTGTTTGGCAAAAGTTTGCTTTCTGTTTGTGAACCCTTCATCGGGCGATAAACACAACTTCAGCCATCTTTCCCACAGGAACACACATGTGGCCATCTTTCCCAAAATCACAGAACAAATGTGAACCGAGGTACCACTGTATTTCATCAATATTTATAAAAATATATAATGCACATTAGGAGAGGTCCTGATGTATAAAGTCGTTAGGAATTAAGGAGGGAAAAGGAGATGGCAGAGGAATATACAAGAATGCAAGGCTGTTGACTGTCCCGTCAGTGAGTTATACACCCAGAAAGGGAATCTCAGCTTTCTGCGTATTTGATCTGAGAACACATTATGCTAATAACTTGAATGAGGCCTTTCACAATGTAATACTGAAGAAATTTTATACCCTTTCAAAACACCAGTGTCTAAGAAATAAGGACTGGAAGGAAAAAATGGAAACAAAGCTTTTGTGAATAAGGAGGGAGGACAGGGTGAAGGGAGAGGAGGGGAATGGGAAAAAAAGCAGCAGCAAGATATATCATGTGCAGGTACAAATCCTCTATGATGAATGCTATCACTGCATCTAAAATGTACCATTAAAGGAGTTGAGGATTTAGCTCAAGTGGTAGGGTGCTTGCCTAGCTAAGTGCAAGGCCCTGAGTTCGATCCCCAGCACCAAAATGAAGTAAAATGTACCATTAAAATAAAATTTTAAAAAATGTGTATTATCTCAAGGAGAAAAAAAATTGGGAAAAGTTTCAATGGGATAGGATTAAATTTTATTGGAGACTTTATTATTTTAGAAAACTTATGCCGGAAAAAAAAATGCCAGATTAAAAACTACTAAAACAGGTTTGGATAAATCATCAAATGGTTAAATTGTAGGTAATTACTTTATTTGGGGACATATTCCAAATTTGAGCCAAACACAAGCACAAGTAATGTAAGTCCTCAACACATGACACGATTCTCAGTGCACTTCTAATAATCCAGTGCTTAGAAGTGGGGACTCAAGCCAGAATGCCTGGGTTTGAATCCTTGCCACTTAATAGCTGTGTCATTCTGGGGATGTTTGTTAGCTCGTTTGTAGAATGAGATGAACAGGACTGCTCTGATAACTAAATCAGCTAATACTGGGTAAAGCTCTTAAAACACTGCTACACTGCAGGTGTCTGTTCAATAAAATAAGTGATTAACTTTGTATTACTCCAAAAACTCACAGAACCCCTTCTCAGTTCCATTCCCATACGAAGGAAAGACCTCACCTGCATCATGTGCTGCAGCAGCAGGGCCGCGGACATCATCGTAGGACTGCCCATCAGTGACAATCACCAGGAAGTTCTTGTTGGGACTATCCCTCATGGGACCAAACACATTTCTAACAGTAAAGGAAATGGCATCACCAGTAGCTGTTCCTCCACTCATATAGCGGATGCTCCTGATAACAGCCAGGACATTCTCTTTGGTGTTATAGTCAGTGAAACTGAACTCTGTGCGCTGATCATAAGTGAACTGCACAGCAGCTATCTTGGCACCAATGTCTGAGATTTCAAAAGTCTTGGCTATGTTGGAAACAAATTCAAGCATGAGGCGGAAATTACTATCCCCAACACTGCTGGAGCCGTCAATTAGGAAGGCAATGTTCACTGAGTTATAACAGGTCTTGCTGCACATCATTTGCTCGTGAGAGCAGAGCTTCTGCACCAGAGGCTTTACATATTTTGTGGTGCCAAACCAGTTGGGCATGTGGTAAGAGAAGAAGCCATTATTCCGACAGACAGCCTAATGGGGGAGATACATGAAAGATATTCAAAAGGATCGAAACTTGTTTCTTCTGAAACTGTGAAAACATTAAATATCTTGAGTGTTCACCGTTAATCTAGACAAGGGCCAGTCAGCACCATGCTTAGACGTCTGAAGTTGAATTGGCACCCCACAACTGAAGACACCCCTCACCGCCTTACCTTGTCAACAAACGCAACATCCTGAACCATGCCCAGTTCTTCAGGGATAGGCTTGGCCACAGAAACGATGAACACATTGACTCCGAACTCCCTGGCCACGATTCCTGCTTCCTCAATGTCATCAGAAGGCCAGCCATCAATGAACACCACCACCACCTTGGGAATCCCTTTTCTCATTCCAGTGTCTGCTGTGAAGAATTTCTGAGCAGTATGCTTCAAAGCTTTCCCTAGGTTTGATGCAAACAGGCATTTAACACTTTTTTTTAAATACTTTTTTTATTATAAAAATTAAAATGTATCCAAACTCACACCATCTTACAGACCATAATACATGATGCCATTTGCATGTAACAACAATGTAAACACATACATGCAGTATTAAGTCGCAACTGCATGCAGTTAACTAAGTACAGTACATACCGTATGTGTTACTGTAATATCCTAGCCACCTCCTATTGCTATTGAAATGAGTGTGTGCTTTTTTAAAAATTTGGATTCTTAAGGTTCCTGTATTTGACATATTATTCCTCTGATTTCCTGTTCCCCTCCCCCTTACTACCTCTCTCTTGGACTCTTTCCCTAATGGACAAGACCTTTCCCCTTGTCTCTTTGTATCCATCTTTTATCATTTTCATTGTTTATACCATTTAACACTCTTAAATGACATTTCTGTTTCCCTGTAGCAACTTGATACCAGTAAGAATTTAACTTCATTAGAACTTGAGTCTATATTAGGTACATCAGTTGGGAAAGTATCCTTTAGGCCTATTTTTTGTCCTCACAACCCATACTACATCCTCCCCCACCTCCCGTCATTTCCTTAACCTCATATCGGCCACCAGTCAGAAACACAGAACTGATCCTTACGCCTGCCATGTGCTCTCTTGCCCCTTAGTGACTGATGAGTACTTCAGAACAAGAAGTCTCCTCAGAGGGTCACTTTTGCTACTCTTTTCGGCCACATTTGCATTCATTGGTCTGTTGATCTTTGCTGTTTTTCAGTGTTATAAACAAGTATTTCTCTAATCTCTGGCCTGTCCAATGTGAAAATTATATATCACAATGTTTTAGTTTCTTAAGATAGTTATCAATTGCCTCCTTGGTATAGTTTCCATTATAAATCGAATATTTATCTCAGGTGATCAAATGCAGACCTAGCCCAGAGGAAGCACTTCATATCTGCTTGTATGAAACAACACGATACTGTTTTACATATGTGATCACTAATACCCTCTACTCTACTGGCTAAAATGTACTTACCTGTATTGGAATTACCCCCTCTGAAACCTACTTCCTTTATTGCAAACAAAACATCTTTGGCCGATGTAAAGTTTTTCAAGTAAAATTCTATTTTGGGATGTTCACTATAATTAAAAAAAAAAAAGTTATCCAGGGAGTATCAGAAAGGCAAAATAAGCAACATTAGATGCTCAAAAAAAGCTCTGAAATCATTCAACACCCGAATTTCATTTTTAATCCTACAGGATCTAGTCAACTACACCCTGCATCCTTACTTGAATTATTGGGGATATTTCAGAAATGCAACATGTAATTGCTACATTGAGGGTTTATTATATCCTGGTAATACATAACATGTATAATCTCATGTCATCATGTAGCTGAGGTACAAGTTATTATATAAATGAAACTGAGGCTCACCTAGGCCAGTGATGGTGAACCTTTTAGAGCTTTTGATGATAACAGCTGGCTATGGCACATGTGCTGTAGGTCTGCCATTGCTGACCTAGGTAATCTTCCCAATAAACAGCTGGATTGTACAGTCAGGGTTGTACAGCTCCAAAGTCTATGCCGAAACAGTATGTGCAACACCTATAACCTGGCTTGGCCCAGGGGCTCAGGGGTAGTGCAAGGCTGCAGGGCTGGCCATGAGGGGCCTAAGAGGAAGCCTAAGGGGTCTCTGATCAGAAAGGCAATTTCAACTGTAGTAAGACCAAAATTATAAAAATGGAAATGGTTGTAAGGATATGAATTATATGAAATTTTTCTTACAATAAATGATAATGACATTTACCAATTTTAAGATTATATGTGAGAAATTTACTATTAGCTGGGTGTGGTGGCATGCACCTAAACTCCTAGCTACTTGGTAAACTGATGTAGGAGGACTGCTTGAGTCTAATAGTTCAAGGGCAGCCTGGTCAATACAATAAGACCCTTTAAAAAAATAAAAAAATGTATATGTCTGTGTGAGTGTGTGTATAAACATAACACATATATGTATATAACATGTATGAAAAGTACTGCAGAGGACTTGCCTCATGGGCTGTTAAAGTATACAATAAAGCTATCATCTAGCATACAGAGAGGCCAGGTGGTGAATGCCTCTAATTCCAGCATTTGGGAGGCTGGGGCAGGAGGATCGCCATGAGATAGAGGGCAGCCTGGGGTACACAGTGAGTTAAAGGCCAGCCTGAACTACATGGGAAGACCCTGTCTTAAAAAACAACAACAACAAAAAGGTAGCATATGATATGAAGCTGGGCACGGTGGTGCATGTCTACAATCTAGGCTATTTAGGAGGCGGGCAGAAGGATCACAAGTTCAAGGCCAGTCTGGCAACTTAGTGAAGCACAATTCAAAAAAAAAAACATTTAGGATACGGATCAAAGAAACAGACCTGACTAAACTTGTCTATAAAAATGCTACCACAGGGCTGTGGATATAGTTCCATGGCAGAATACCTTCCTAGGATGCTTCAGGCCTTGGGTTCAATACACACACACACACATACACACACGCCCCCCCCCACATACCACATACCGCACACAGAGCAACGGAATAAGGTGAGGGATAGTTAATATATGTAGAAAACAAAATTAGTCATCTCACACCAAAAAATATCTTAAGAGCAGAGCCAATTATAAAAAATAACAAATGAAATATATAAATTAGTGTTTGCAGTAGTTCCGGTGACCTCTTGTACACTGTTGATAGTAGTTTAAGCTGGTTCATCTGTCCAGAAAGCAATTTAATTATTTCAGAAGCTTTAAAACTGTCAGAACCTCATATGTATGAAGCTCACTAATGAAATAATCAGAGATGGGCACAAAGATGATATAAGGATAATGTCACAGTGCACTGTGTAATGGTGAAAAAGCAATAGAAGAATGGTTAAATAGTCATGCAAAGAAACTTATGAAATGTCAAGTTTTTGATGAGTACTTATGTTAAGAAAATGCTCACAGTACTAGGGGATGAGAGGATACGGGAGACTTACAGCCTGAACTTTTGAAAAGGTGAATAATGGCAGAAGAGGAGAGAGGAACAGACATATCACTGCTTCCTTCAGCAAGAGAAACCAGGAACCCAGCAGAGGAGATGTGAGGGATTATGTGAGCCACAGGACTCTCCCGTCTACCTTCTCGTCCTCATACACACAACATACAAGTCTCCAAATACTTTTATCCCAAAAGGAGGCTCTCAGGTCCACTCCATCTGCCCAGGCACTCTGTTTCGTGGTGCTGGAGACCCAACCCAGGGCCTTACACACGCTAGGCAAGCCTGCCCAGTCAGCAATCCACCTTGACACAGCTTAGCATGGTTATATTAAACCAAAATGAATGCACCAGATTGGTAATTTGTCATTCAAGACATCAGTCACCTCTCATTTTAACAAAGTTGGTACCTGGCTTGAACAAGGCCCACATGTGGTCCTTCTGTTCCAATTCCCAACATTAGCGCCACCTTCCCAACAAAATTCTTCTGTAAATTAAAGCGGCGCTGCCCAATATTAAAGCTTCCGTCGATTAGAAATGCAATGTCTGCCTTACAGTCTGTGAATATCAAACAAGTCCTCTCATTAGCAATCTCAAGAAGAAGCAGGAGAACTGCTAGTTTCACAAATGGGTATCTCATTCTTACCTTTATTGCCAGTTTTCTTCTCGGGTGTTTTCTTTAATCGTTTGCCTGAAACAAAACAAGTGCTTGGCATTAGCAACAAGATTTTTTTTTTTTCCCTTCAGTACTGGTGATTGAATCCAGGGCCTAGGACATGCTAGGCAAGTTCTCCACCACTAAGCTACATCTCCAACCCTTCCAAAAAAATTTGAACTGTTCTTGCTGCCCAGGCTGGCCTTGAACTTGTGATCCTCCTGCCTCAACCTCTCACGTAGCTACGATTGCTAAAGAGGAGCACTGCATCTGGCTAGGAGTGTCATTCTCTTTTTTTCCAGTACTGCAGATTAAACCCAGGGACTTCCACCGAGCTACACATTAGCCCTTTTTTATTTTGAGACAGAATCTTGCTAAATTGCTGTAATGCCTAGGGTAGAGTCAACCTTGAGACCCTCCTGCCACTGCCTCTCATAGTGCAGGATTACAGGCAGGCATGAACTATCTCCTCAGTTAGAAGTGTCATTCTTAAATGACTTAATAGAACCCTTGTGACCTGCTTCAATATTTTTTCCTCTTTAAAGAAAAGGTTTATGGTGGCAAATGACATTTATTATATAAAAAGAAAGAAAAAAATGTACTATATACTTTTGTGTAAACACTGAAAAATCTCTAGTCGTCTCTTAAGAACTAACTTGCTCCTGTTTTCTATTGTGCTGTTGTTTTGGGCAATGGGCAATTCCACGACTCCGTATGTGTTTCCTTTGCAGTCTTCTTTTTTCCTCCCTTTCTCTCTTTCTTCCGCCTCCCGTAACAGGAAGCTCAAGGCTGCCCTCGTCTGGTCTCGTTCCTGTTGCAGTGAAACCTCAAGCTCCACAGACTGCATCCACCTCTGCCCGTGTGCTGCGTGTGCTTGGGTTTCTCATCTCTTATTCTTTTCAGTTCATGCTTAACTACTGTGAGAGAGAATAACTGTAAACAGCTTTAATTAAATCACACTTATAAAAAACTATTTTCTTATACTCCACTTTATGCTTCTGGTATTGTCAATCTTTAAAAATTAAATGGTCTTTGATAATGGAAAAAAAAAGTAGTGTCATTCTTGAAAAGACTTTTTAAAAAAAAATTCCTCATGATTTTCTGGACTGGGGAAGCAATACCTGAACGAAGAAATAACACAGCATTATAGAAGGCCTACATATTTGATATGCCTCTGACCTAAAACTTTACAATCCCAAACCCACAGCTGATACAGGATTAGGAACTCAGAGCCCCTACAGTTCTTAAATTCTTTGATTTTAAAATATAGTCACTGGGTGTGGTGGTATATGCAGGGGGCTGAGCCAGGAGCATAGCAATTTAGAAGCCAGCCTGAGCAATTTAAAGAGACCATGTCTTAAAATTTAAAAAATAATAATAAAAGTGCTTGCCTTGCAAGCACAAGGCCCTGAGTTCGATCCCCAGCACCACAAAAAAAAAAAAATAATAATAATAAATAAAAACGTCTAGGGATGTAGGTTAGTGCTCCCTGGTTTTAATCCCCGGTTTAAAAAAAAAAAAAAAAAAGAGGGCTGGGGATTTAGCTCAGTGGTTAGAGTGCCTGCCCTGAGTTTGATTCCCAGTACCCCCAATAAAAGAAGTCTTAGAAAACGGGATCCCTGGCTATTTCTTACAGTAAACACACACTAGTTCTTTTATTCATAAGACAGCACATTAAGGGAATTTAGTGAAGCAAATGAAACTAACTAGAAAACTCATGTTCTTTTATGTTGGCAAGTTCCTAGGCATGTTCTGTCAAGTCAGGCTGGACTTCAAGAGAATAACTGGTAGCAGACTTTACAGTCAAAAATACAAGATGGTATCTGAAATATCAATTTGAATATTTCTGTGCATAATATGTCAGTAAACATAAGACACTTACTTTCTTTTTTGTGATGCTTAATCTTGATCGTCAACTTGACTGGATTGAAAAATGCACAGGAAATTAGTAAAGCCCACTCTGGGGTGTATTTGTGAGGGCGTTTCCAGCAATGATTGACATGGGACAGCAAGGTAAGGAGGGAGACCTGTGCCGACTATGGGCAGCACTTGTCAGGTAGGTGGGCAGCCAGATGGAACAAAAGAAGAAGGAAGAAGCCCTCAGCCTAAGCTCTAGCTCTCTGTCTGCTTCCTGGTTGCCCCAAGACAGCAGCTTTCCTTTACCAGGCCCTTCCACCACGGTGCTTCCGCCCCAACGCGGGCCTGAACGCAACGGAACCAGCCGCCCGTGGCTGAAACTCCTGCAGCCCTGAACCACAGTAATTCTTTCCTCCTTTAAATTGTTTTGTCAGGTATTCTGCCAAGTTTTTAAAGGAAGGCTCCTATCAATAACACATTTATTTATAATTTCCAAATGCTGCACCAGGCAACTAAGATACGCAGATTGCATGTTCCGTACCTGTTGGTGGACGTGCTGTGGACACTGCCTGTCCTGTGGCTTCTTGGGTACTACTTTTGCCTTCTGTTAAAATAAAGATAAGAGTTTTTTTTTCCTCTTTCTTCTTCATCATGGAGGCATTATGAATCTAATTTAGGGTTTGGATGATAGATGCGATAGGGTACTGGGGACGGCCAGTAGAAACACTGTGCTGTGTGTTCATTTCAGAGACCCAAAGGAAGTCTCATCTATTATATTCAAAAGGATCATCAAAGATGATTTCACTAGTTTTGCAGTTTAGTGTTACTATACTTGGTAAGTATCGGGGCATTCTGACTACAGGCGATTCAAATTTCTACAGCTGCTGTCTGACAGCAAACTGTTTTTCCCC